>JAMWET010001474.1:40000-130000 GCA_024036415.1 Prochilodus magdalenae | reverse complement strand
GGGGCTCTTTGGAGGTTTAATACATCCTGCTGCTTTAAAAAGAATTGGCTACAGGCTATCGCACTAGACACATCAGCTAATGGGCATATCGGAAGTCCTAATTACAGTTTGATTATTATGGATTATGGATACTTGATTATTCTGACTCGTCTCTAGTCTGTACTATTTGTAGCACCACACATAAGCGCCAGTTCTGATTTATTCTGTTTAATAAATCATGGATACTCAAATATGGTTTGTCATTTGGCAAAATACAGGAATGCAAACAGTATGTATTATCATGGCTTTGTATCTGTACCGTACTGTACAGAACTGCTCAGTACAACAAAACCTTATTGTCCGTGCAGTGCTGGGCGAGTCCAGTACTGGGCCAGGTTCTTTTAAATCATCCACAAGAGGTAGTTTGGCAGTCGTCTTCAAGTGTCATTACCTCTTTGGATCTACTGTTACTTTGGCACAATGAAAAAGTCTTTACTTTTACTGTAATATCACTTATTGTTGCAGAATTGTCTTGGGGGGGGAAAATATTAGGAGATATATGATGATGAAATGATTGGTCATAGAGCAAGAGTAGTAACTGATCTGTTATGGTCTTTAATGCTACAGTAAGACTCGAAGCTCTTTTAAGGAAATGCAGGGCAGTGCATTTTCCTTTTCTGACGTTTTTAAAATTGTAGCAGCTCCTTAAAAATTCAGTACCTCTTTAGAAGAGAGCCATTTATGCGTATAATAAAAAGAGGAGAATTTATGCACGGAATACTTAAGCTAGACTGCAGACATTTCTTCTGACCCTCTGTCCGGTGGATAATGATGTAGGACCGAGCACAATAGATGCTGTTGATGTTTCAAAACTCTAAGCAAAGTAGGGCAGATCTGAACATGTTCAATTATCCACAAAATATCCATTCCAAATTCTCTTGGCATAGAGAGAATAGTAAGTTAGAGGATGTTATAGAATCCAATTGAAGATGTTGTTCTCTTCATCTCAGTAAATTAAGGACGTCCTCTTTGTGATTGTGCTTTTAAATCTTTTTGGCACTAAAGTGAATGATGAGACTTGCTCACAATGCCTCTGCTTGTTATGGACCATTTCATGCAAGTGAAATCTCATCAGCTGCGTGGCCGGTCTATGCAAGTGAAGCAGCGCAGTCATGCAGAGTGTAAAGAAGACTTCTGATGCGTCTGAAGTGATAAATAAAAAAGCATCTGGATTTGTCTTTGTTTTTTTTTTTTGTTTTTTTTTTAGTTGATTAGTAGGTGCTAGTATTTGCTTGCTTGTAGCTCAGCCACAAATCCTTAGCATTTGAAATTTCTTCAGTATTTTAATTTCAGATTTGTGTAATTAACTGTGTTTACTGGGGGGTCTCTTGGACCCCAATATGTACCTAACCTGTGTACATGTGTACTATCTGCGACTTTGGTTGTGAATGTGACTGTGAACAGGGCAGACAATCTGTTAAAGCACCTTGTTCTGCTAATATGAAGTCCCCAGGGTGAACTTCAGACTACCTCTTGTATGACTTCTGAGCCTAGAAGTTTTATATCGTGGCAGCTGAGCTGCAAAATAGCTAATAGCTAGTTTAGTTATTTTTACTATTATAATTATATTGGTAATTATAATTAGATTGACTGACTGATGAACTAACTGACTGACTGACTGTCTTGTTCAAATGTGGTTGTACTGTGATTGGCTGGTAGCACAGATACATTGGGCATTCAAATTGCATTTGCCTGTTCATTACGAAGATTCGACTTTACATTTTAATCCAGTGGAGTGATGGAAACAACACGTTTTTGAACATTTCTGTTGCGGCCAATTTATAATGTGGGGCTGGCATATGGATTTGTGGAATAATGAAACAGGCACCGCATGTTTGATAATATAATAATAACTGCTTGTCTTGTTAAGAATAGGTTTATTAGGTACCTGTATGTCTCTCAATGCATAAGCAGTGAGTCTTTCTGAGTAAATAATTTGTTTAAGATTTGAACAGATTAGTTTGTGCTTCCCTGAGTTGAGCTGAGGTTTGACGCTACCCGAGATTCTCCCACTGCTGAGGCTGCCAGTGGATCCTGCTTTATAATGCAGGCATCAAGTCTTATTTACGTGTGTATGCAGTAAATAGGGCCACATCGCAGGCACTCCTGTTGCGCTGTGAATTGTTCAGAAGGTCGCAATGCTTCCAGATTTTAGACGACTTCTGAAAGCTGGTTATAGCTAAACTCGCCTACCAACCACTCCTCAGTTCTCTCATCAGTTTAACCAAGTGGGTTAGATAGTCTGGCTATAATATATACAGTAAATATATTTGTGATTTCCTTGTTTATCTGCGGGGAAAAAAACAAAAATAACACGTACTTCCCGGCTGTTCGAGCTGAGGAATCTCTGTGGAGCGACGGGTCTCTGATTCTACTTGTCTGCTTTCAGTGGGACGCTCTACAGATGTTTGAGATTCTGAGAGTACTGCAGAAGTAACAGAGATATTTTATGAGAATTAGTAAGTAATCGTTTTTTGAGTAACTATCTCAGCTCTGGCTCCTGTTCCTTATAGGGAATATGTACCTGATACAGAATTTTCTAGTTTCCCTCAGGATCTCATCAGCAGGATAAAGTTTGTGTAACTCTGTGGAAGCAATTGTAATCTTTCATTAGCTTCTCTCTCTCATCATATTTCTCTTTGTTGTGCCATTGGCTAAACTCTCTATAGGTCTCTTATTGTGCTCTGCTTGTCCTTAAACATTTCTTTTGCTGTCCCTTTTTGTTTTTTCTTTTGCCCCTCTGTGCATCCCTTCAGCAGACATGCGTTTGTTGCTTTCGTTCTTTTTCTTTCTTCCTTCTTTTTCTGTTTCTCTCTTTTTCTTTATTTCTTTTTTGATGTTTCTCTCTTTTTTTGGTTTCTCTCGTTTTCTTCCTTTTTTTGATCTCTCTCTCTCTCTCTCTCTCTCTCTCTCTCTCTCTCTCTCTCTCTCTCTCTCTCTCTCTCTCTCTCTCTCTCTCTCTCTCTCTCTCTCTCTCTCTCTCTCTCTCTCTCTCTCTCTCTCTCTCTCTCTCTCTCTCTCTCTCTCTCTCTCTCTCTCTCTCTCGTTCCTCACTTTCCACAGATGGCCCTGATTCTGGTTCAGCTGTAAAATGAGCTCTGCACTTCCATTTGCTGTTTTACATAACAGTGATTGGTTTCGCTTCCCTCACTAGACAGAATTATTGACACACAGTCCTGTATCAGATCAGTTGTTTTCTGTTTTGGTTTGTTTTAGGTCTGTAAATGTTGCTGTAGATGCTTAATTCTGAGAACTTCCCTGTGCTAGGATTGTGACTGTACTCCTTTTTACTTCTAAGACGTGTGGTAAAATGCAGTTATTTCTGTCCTGTTCTCGGCTCATCTGTGCCATACATAGCTGAGCAGAGCCTCATCTGCTGGCCACTCACGTGTTCTTTCATCAGGCCACTCTAGCCAGCCGCAACTTGGTGACAAAATCTAAAGCGAAGTCTCTCAGGCATTGGCTCAACCCACTAATGAGAACTGTGTCTCCTGACCACAGAGGAAAATCTGCTGTGTGACATCAGACTAATGCTTACGAAGTGGGAGAGAACACTTCCCATCTTGTTTTCTAGCTTTTTCTTCCATCATGATCACCCCTCAGAGGAATTGTACATGTGGGGTTATGCTTTGTTGGGTAATGCGTATCTTTGCCGTTTTCCTCCATTTTCATAATAATGGCCTAGATTTTAGGCTGTTTTGGGAAAGCAGATTTCCTTCTGGGTTTTTAGAAGTGGGTTGAGTCTGGTAGTGTTCTAAGCTGGTCCAGCTTTGTTCTTTGTTAGATGAATGCATTCCAACTTTTAAATACATATTTTTGAATATGCAAATGGAAAATGAGCAGCATAACAATTGAACTAAAATGGGTTTTACTAAGACAAGCACATGCTTTTACATATCAGGCATCCTAAAATCCTGCTGCATAAAGCTGTGGTTCTCAACTTGGAGTTATCAAGTGGTTGTTAAGAAAAGGGGGCAGAGGCCAATTTCTGTACAAATCTTTGATCCCTGAAATTCCCCACACTAGTGATATCCTGTCATTATAAGATGAAATGGCTGCCTGAGTGAAACCCTGTTTTTGTTCTGAGTTTAGGCCAAAACAAAGCCAAGCAGTCAAGTGTGTATGCATGTGTGTATGGCCATGGGCATACAGAATAAAGGTTGGTGATTTATTTAGGGTTTGAGAACAGCAATAAGCCATGTATAATAACCACATTAACCAAAATACAGTGCAAAGGCAAATTCTAACACTAACAAATCATTTTAAATGTAGTGATTTTGTTTTCCCTGCCTGTGCTGGGCTCAGACATGTACAAACAGTTTGAGCAGCAGCAGGTCAGCAGTGATAATGTCAGCTGTGTGGATCTGTTTCACTAGACAGTAGATAAATTATACATAACCACTGTTTGGCTATCAAGAAGTTATTCAGCATTACAGAATTTCCTCTGCAGTTTTAATAGACTGTTTGAAAACAGCTTGGAGGGCAGAATAAGCAAAGTGACCACTAGCGTGCAAATGCCATCTATAACCTCAGGTCATGAAATAACAAAGACAAAAATCCATGGAAAGTAAAATCATAATACTGTAGAATGGCTTGCCTTGGATGGCCAGCTGTTATTTGTTGATGAGGAAATGTGTTTTGTGACGCATACTGTAGTCTACATCCTGTAATCGTTTGTAAGGTATTTACTTTAGTTGTGTTTTTTTTTTTTTAACAGCTTCTAAGATTTTTCAGTTTTGATTATTTGGCTAGGATTTTTAGTTTCAGTAAGTCGCTGCATTGTCTTATTATTATTATTATTATTATTATTATTATTATTATTATTATTATTATTATTATTATCTATTTTTCATTTGATTCTTTCTTAAATCGTAATTGTACATGTTTCAGTGTGGTCTTCTGTTTTGTTGGAAGACTGAATTCTGAAAATGAGAAACTGGTACATAACTTAAATACATTGTTTTCATTTTTTTTTTTTTTTTTTTCTTCTTTAGTCTTTATTCAACAATGACACAAAGTCGCTTTCTAGGTTCCACTGCACCAGTGCCTGAGTTTGAGTATAGGGATACCAGAAATGACAGATAAGAGAAGGAAATGAGTGTTAGTAGAAACCACTAAATGACACTGACATGCTGATGATATCTTTGCCCTCAATAGATTACCATCAAGTCTTCTGCTGGGCTGGGCATCTAAATGCCCTTGTCTGAGGTTTTGTTTATACTCAGCCTGTCCTGCGTATGCTTTTCTCAGATCATGATTTAGGTATGACAGCATGACCCGAGACATGGCTCTGAGCTCCTGTTGTTGTCGTCTCTGAGCTAGTGATGGTATATGTAGCAGCAGTCATGTTCTTCACTTTCCTCTCACCATAAGAGGCCTGAAAGATGGGTGCCAGCTGTCCTCAGGTGCTCTTGCACCTCGTCACTGCAGTGACATTTTCATTAGTTCCCGGCCATCAGAGCTCTGCTTTAGCTCTTTTTGGCAACAGCTTTCTCCTGCTTAGAGTTTCTCCTTGAGACGGGTAGCCTGAAAATCTTTTGACTGATTTATTTGTACCTTTGCTGTTTGGTTTTTCAGCCTTTTAAATGAGACCTTGTTCTTAAGAGTCACACACCGTAAAGTGTGTGTGTGTGTGTGTGTGTGTGTGTGTGTGTGTGTGTGTGTGTGTGTGTGTGTGTGTGTGTGTGTGTGTGTGTGTGTGTGTGTGTGTGTGTGTGTGTGTGTGTGTGTGTGTGTGTGTGTGTGAGAGAGAGAGAGAGAGAATAAGAGAACGAAAGGAAAAAGAGAACGAGAGAAGCTTTTGTTCCCAGTGCAGTAGGTCTTGTTTTTCTCAAAAAAAAAAGCTGACGCATCCCCTCTATACAGCTTTAACAGCTAGAGATTGCAAACTATCTGAACTGACTGAATGAGTGCTGAAGGCCACCCATAAAGTACAAGTCATAAACAAACAAACAAACAAAAAATGTCCAAAAAAGGAACGCTTTGTTGAACCACAGTCAGCTGCTAGACCATTTATCGTGCTGTTGGTTTGTGTTACTGTATATGCTGTTAACTATTTATTTGTATTGACAAAAATGGTCTAAAGCGGACTTGTCATACTACTTTTTAAATTGTTACAACCTGTCTAGGGTAGTGTCTTCCCTCAACCTTCTTACGGGAAACCCACCAGACCAAATCACACCAAATACTAGTCTCAAGAGTCTTATATATAATATCTAAATTATGGAAGCTTCAGGAGTGGTCTTAGTCCAAAATAGAATAAGACATGCCTCCTCAAAAGTAACTTCCCTGTCAATAAAAATAAGGGAAACATTACATAAACATTAACAACATGAACGAAGATGAACCCCGATGGAAAGCAGACTACACCCCCTACAGCTTCCGGTCTAGGAGATTGAGTCTTTTAGCACAAAGCCTTACATGCCACTACAAAAAGCTGAGTTTAAACATCAAAGAAGGCTAGCAGCTACACACAGAGCAGACCCACAGCCGTGTAGCATTTTCTTGGTCTGGCTGAAAGGAAGGAGGAGGAGCCAGGCTTGTCAATTCCCTATACACCGACCCAATCAATCAGTACATAGGACCATATCTCCATCAGCAACAACACCTGTAGACTGTACTTTGAGCAGGAGAGTATACCAAAGAGGAAGAAAGGAAAAAGAAATCCAAATGTCACATGTTTTTTAAAAATGAACTTGATTGAAGTTTTCCAGGTTACCTCACATTTAAGCACATCATTATTGGTACTCTTCTTGTGATAACTGTGGTGTGTGTGTGTGTGTGTGTGTGTGTGTGTGTGTGTGTGTGTGTGTGTGTGTGTGTGTGTGTGTGTGTGTGTGTGTGTGTGTGTGTGTGTGGTATCAGTGAAACAGGGAAGTTTTACACTATTATTCTGTGAAATGATCATCCTTTGTTCGCAACAGACAGAGGTTACATCATTGTTCTCTCTGTGGATTTGATTGATGTTTGATGCTTACATGTTGGATCTACTTCTGTTGTGAATAAATCCATACAGCCTGATTTAGCTAGCTCTTTAGAGTCTAAATGGGTGAATGTAATTATTTCCTATGATCTTTTCTTAGTTTTTCTTATGAACCTGCAGGAAAAAATAAAATCTTGTGCTTGAAAGATATTTTGCCAATAGCTGTTGTAAGTTTTGTTCTCAGTTTGATTGGAGTTTGTTTGGATTCAGTTTTGCACAGGTGATGTCAGTTGGCAGTATTTGTACATCAGCTCCATGTGTTCCTGTCCCTCACATAAAGACATTGCTCTCCTGCTGCTTTGAGTCCCAGTCAAAACTCCCAGCAAATTTAACAGTGCTTGTTATAATAGTTTATTACAGCTGTGTTGCGTAGAAAGACACAGCCTCCTAGTTGCGTTGGCTTGTTGCAGGGCTGTAAGTGACTGTCTTTATTTATGAGTGCTCTGTGGTTAGTGATCTACCTTAACTGTAGGGATACAGCTACACATTAAACTAATGTCACTTTAGCTGCCCCCTCAATCTCCAGGCTTGTGCCGTTTCCTTGCATTTGTATTTGACAGACGTGGCACTCAAAGGTACCTAAGAACTTTCTACAACATATCTGTAATAATGACATTGCTTATAATGGGGAATGGGAGATATAACAGCATTAGTGCTAGGAACAGAGAAAGCGCACAAGGTATGCCCATGATCTGTCCTTTATGAAATCTCTAAGATCTTTAAAGTGAACTTTTGACACTATATGTCACTTTGTACTCATACTCCCTACATTTTCTCTGCAAGTTAGTTTTCACTTTGTTCTCTCTCTTAATATCTTAATTTATTTAATACTCCTATTTAGAGTTACCCACCCCCTGTGCTGCTTTTGATTTACATTATCCTAGCGTTGGTGATGGTACGGTCTACAATATAGAGTGAAACATCTGTTAATATGCTTATGTGATGTCTCTGCAGGTTGTGAGGACATTGTGGTGGAGAGCATCTCACTGGACTCGGTGGTGGCCATCCTGAAGTGGAGCTCACAGCCCTATGGCTCGAAGTGGGTCCATCGGCAGGCCATGCACTTCTTGTGTGAGGAGTTCAGCCAGGTCATGACATCGGATGTTCTTTATGACCTGGGCAAAGAGCACCTGCTGAATGCCATCCAGTCTGATTATCTACAGGTGAGCACTGTTCTACACACGAGAGGCAAGTTCTGTATTGTGCGTTTTGAAATAGATTTGTGTTGGCATTGGCAGAATGTAACTCCTGTCTTGTTGTAGTTGAATGATTATGGCTCACTTCATTGAGAATTTATTGCAGCCTCTCTTTCCTTCAGGTCTGGTAAAATACTGTTATAGATTTTGCTCACTTGCTGAGTTGAATTTTCAGGCGTATTGACACAATCCTTTTTTTTTTTTTTTTTTTTAAATCATTCCTATTTGATCTATTTGAAAATAAATTCCAGCCTTTCAAATGAAAGTATGAGAGCGTGATTCAGCATAGACTACTGTAGAGACTCCTGTTGTTATAACCTTGACCTCTTTCCGTTTGCAAACCTTCTCAGGCCTCTGCAGCTCCTTCTATTCGGAGCAGCAGTGTGTCAGTGTCAGGTTGTTTTCCTGCCTCTGCTGAATCGGGACTCTTGCCCTCGGAGTCTGCAGTTTTTTCCCCTTGCAGGCACATATGAGTCAGCTGTATCAGATGGCCTCTTAACTCTCCTCAGTCAGCTTTGCTGGGCAGTATGTTCAGCAGGAGAAAGAGTAGAGTCCTTAACTCTGACACTGATGTAGTCATCTTGTCCCTCTGGTGACTGAGAGAAAACAAACAGTAATGCCCACTTTTACGAGTCTGCTTGCCATGGCAGTGGACAATTTGCTGATTGTCTGCCACAGTGTTTTAATACAGTAAAGCATGAAAGCATTTCAGCACCTTTAGCAAAATAGAATAGAAAGAAAATTGGCATAAACTTTATGAAGTCATCAGCATTCTTTAAGTTCGTTTTCAATGGCAGCCGATCACCTTTGTCCAAAAACAGAATGTTGAAAAGGCTTTTAGCGGTTGCTGTTGCCGTAATGACCTATTTTGAGTTGTACGGAGTAGATGAAATGCTGCAGAAAGGTGACCCATTTCTTTGTTTTTGGACTCCCGGTGTGCTGGACAAGCTGTAGCTGGCACTGGTCAAAGTGTGAACTAAATCTGTCTGCTGTTCTCTGCTTCCCTTAGGCCAGCGAGCAGGACATCCTCAAGTATGTGGTAAAGTGGGGAGAAAACCAACTCATCAAAAGGATGGCTGATCGGGGTAAGAGCAGTGGTTTTTATAGTCATCGCTTGGTTTTGGGAATCTGCCTTTTAAATGTGGATTGAATAGAGGAGTGAACGGAACCTTTGAAACATTCACATTACAGATCAAAATCGTTTCTTTGGATGAAATAAGAGTTTTTATACCCTTAATATAGGCACCATATAATCCATATATGTGTGGTAAATTAGGCAGGTTGAATCATTGGATTATTTACATAGATGCAATGACTAAGCTGGACTTAGCTGTAAAATTTTTTACTTTTTTTAACATGGAGACCTTGTACATAGAGGAAACTGTTCCACACTTGGGACGATAATAGTATAGTATAGAAATGGGCCTACACTGCTGCTGAATGAAATCCAGTAGCCTATGACCACATAGGTGTTCAAGGGAGTTCATTATACAGGAACAGCCTGTACTGTATACCAGATGCTGGGACATTGGTGTGATTATTTGATAGCTTTTAGCCACGATAACGTTAAATTCTAGATTACAAATGCAGCTCCAGCTCATCCCAGCAGTACGGGATGGAGCTTTGTCGTTTCAGAGAACAAAGCTCCACATCCCAGTACTGAGGGTTTTATACCCCTTTAGGGAACGCATTGAGTATGGTGACCATACACTGCATTTCCATTTTGTCTACATGACTGATCCCATTATTTTCGTTGGAAAGCGATTGCACCATCAGACATGGCCACGCGGTACATAATGGGTCTGACGTGACCTAAGGGTAGGATTTGAGGAATTGCTTCAAAAAATTAATACGTCTGGCTAATCCAGCATTTAATCAGAAGGCAAGTGGTGTTTTATGATGTATTATGACCACAGTTCAACGTGTGAAACGTTCGTTCCTCTTTTCTGAATTTTAAAAAGTGTTTGTTATTAAATATTGACCTGTTAAGACAAATTTTAGATTGTATTGTTGCACCCTTTTAACATCCATTTGAAGCAAAGTGAAAAAAGGGAACTAGGTTCACGCCCATTGTCCAGAGGACTAATGTAAATGTGCATGTAAGACTTCTCCCGAGCATCCCATCATCGTTCAGTGGAGATTCTAGCCGTGTGCATGCCATTGAACATCTAGGTAAAGCAATAAGTGCACGGTAAAGTAACTGGATTCACTGATTAGAAGGAGTATGAGGATGTACATACAGAGTATCAGTGGAAAAACGTATAGTAATCTGAGAGCTGTTATAGTTTGTATTAGCATTAAATATGCCATATGAGTTCTGAATAAATGAATAAATGCCTTATAGCTTAGATGAAAAAAAACTAGCCACAAGAACAAAGACATCTTCATCTGTATCTGGTTGCATTAAGAGGTTTTTTGTTTTATTTATAGATAGATAGATAGATAGATAGATAGATAGATAGATAGATAGATAGATAGATAGATCGATCTCTATTGCAGATAGACCTACAGGCGTATAGATTGATGGAGCTTGAGAGATTGGTTTCAAAGTACAGGGTCAGTCAGAGAGCAGTGCTCCTGAAGCAGTTGAAAGCAAAATGCCTTGCTCAAGGGCACGAAAGCAGAAGGCTATTGATACCAGTAATCCTCTGGAACCCTTCACTCTCCACCCTCATTCTCCAGTCTGTGCGATTAGTTTGTTCGTTTAGAAAGTGGAGTGTTGGAAGGCATTTTTGTTTTTGTGAGCTATTCACAATTCATTCTAATCTAAATGTGTGCCTGTGTTTGCATGTGTATTTTAGAACCCAACTTGCTGAGTGGCACTGCACACAGTGTGAATAAGCGTGGAGTGAAAAGGAGAGATCTGGACCTAGAGGAGCTGAAGGATATTCTGTCTCCACTACTGCCCTGCGTCCGCACTGAGCACATTCTGCCCATCAACAGCGAGGTTCTCTCAGACACTGTGAGTGCCTTACAAGACTTTTCAAAAGTTTGGAGACACCTGGCTTTTACACTCACCTGACGTCCTATGTAAATAGCTGTGTAGGTGTTGTCATTTCTCTTGGCAAGAACTGTAAAACTGGCAGAGGTGGTACCTTGGGCAGAATGTCAGACCCTGTACATTTTATACCATTTTTATCCTAAATGTAAAATCTGTTTAGTCTTCATGACCGATTCAGTTAAGAAGTCTTACCATACCACCCGGTAGAAAGAGTATTACAAGGCTAAACAAATTTTCGAAATAGCGTCTTATTTTTAGGACAGTCCAAGTGGTGTCCGTACATCTGTTTAAACCTTTTGTGTTTTTACTGTTGGTCATTTTTCTAAAACAGGTGACTGTTTTTAGGTGACTGTGGCAGGCAGATTAACAACTCATTACAACTAGAATTACATTCATACTTTTAATTTTTGTGCTACACAATAGTTTCATATATGAGAGTGCCCTCTCATGTCACCTGCTTATGTTATTGTAGATGAAAGCAAAGGAAATATTGTAGTGCTGGCAGTGAATATGAAGTCAGTTGAAAACTTGACTAAAAGGAATTGCTAAAATGAGTAAAGGTAATGTGAGCATGGCTTAACGCTGTGGTAAATTTATTTGGCGCTGTCCTGGAGTGGTAACAGCCCGATCTTTTAAACAGCACGGGGCACAGTTACATAATTCTTTGCTTTTTTCTAGATTTAGGTTTATTGCACTTCCATTTAGTTTTGACTCTAGGGTTAGGGTTAGGTTTTTAAAAAAAACTATTTACAGGTGTATGTAGTTGAGGATGTCCTAAATTTGGATAAGATATTGTAAGATAAAATGTGCTTTATAAACGTAAAACTAAAGATGGGATGTTTCTGTTGCATAGACCCCTCTTCATACCAGTAAAGACACGTTTATCATGCGAGCATGCGACTGAGAAATACGGTGCTGTTAAAAATTGCTGTTTGTAAAAAGCTTAATGCATGTAATGATTAAATACAATAGTACACAAAAGCTCCAGAGCTATTGTGTCCAGTTCTGGAATTAATGAAATGATGTTGAGATGACATGTGTGAGGTAACAGAAAAACCGTTCTGTTAACTCATTTTTGAGCGAAAACAGGATGAAAGATTCCTCTCTGTAATCTAGTGAAGGGCTAACCTTGTCCTCTCTTGCTGTCTTCTCCAAGCTGAAGCGTGGACTGATTAGCACGCCTCCTTCAGACATGCTGCCCACAGCTGAGGGAGGCAAGGGCAATGCCTGGCTCAGGCAGAAGAGTGCAGGCATCTATGTTCGCCCTCGCCTCTTTTCCCCCTACGTGGAAGAAGCCAAGGTACTCTTTCCTGCATATCCACCCCCACATGCACTCAGTCATACATTATAACAAACATATCATCACCCAACGAAAGAAACCACATAGTGCAAGTTAGAAAGGGATTCATCTACGCAAACCTGTCAATTTGACTGTAAATCTCTCTACCAACTCAAAGCCGTTCTTAAATCAGCTGTAGGCTCATAGTCTGTGTTTGTGTGTATTAGGCGGTTCTAGATGAGATGATGGTGGAGCAGACTGATCTGGTGAGACTGCGCATGGTGCGCATGTCCAACGTGCCAGACACGCTCTATATGGTCAATAATGCAGTCCCCCAGTGCTGTCACATGATCAACCACCAGCAGCTGGCTGGCAGCCAAACAGCCCCACCCTCAGTGGTGGCCAATGAGATACCAGGTAGGTGAACTTCACTTTTAATTGATGACTGCTCGAAATCAAAGGGGAGAGTGCATGTGCAAGCACAAAGGTGCTTGTCTTTGATGAATGTAATTCACTAATATTTGTTTGTGATTTTGATATTTGAGTGTCTGTTTAGTATTTTGAAACTTGCTAATGAG
Source organism: Prochilodus magdalenae (assembly GCA_024036415.1). Classification (NCBI taxonomy): domain Eukaryota; kingdom Metazoa; phylum Chordata; class Actinopteri; order Characiformes; family Prochilodontidae; genus Prochilodus; species Prochilodus magdalenae. The sequence goes on along the minus strand of JAMWET010001474.1, from coordinate 116,925 downwards.
TGCTGGTTGTATCAGGTGTGGAGAGAAACAGCAAAAATGTGCAGAGTAAAGGGTCACTAAGACTGCAGATTTGGAAGGCAGAAAGGAACATGCTTAAAATCATGAAGTCATGATGTGTCTGTCTGCCTGGCAGTTGCTCTTTCCAGAGCTATTTCTTATCAGATGTTACATGTTACAGAAGTAGGTGACAATCACCTTGGATTTGCTCAAATTCATCAGTCATCCAAAATGTCACGCTCCTAAATTGACCTGCATGCACAACAGAATGTCTTTAGAATTTAGAATGTCTGCACTGGAAACGTAGTGTGTGCATCAAGTCCAACAAATGTAAACAAACCAACCGCAGGCCTATTAGGTATCTGCTTTTTTTACTTCACATGCTGGAAGGTTGTAGAAGTCCCTCCTTTTCTCTACTCCATCATGCATACTGGAATTTCATAGAGATGCTTCCCTTTCTTCACGTCATGGATTTGTTTGGAGACTGCTTGTTTCTCACAGCTGCTTCATTGATTATAATTTGAATGTTTTGGTTTTGTCATCTACAATACTACAACGTAGTATTCTCAAAGTTCATTTTCAGAGAAATATTAATTTTACGGCTTTCAGAGGTCAAAAACATAATTAGGGGCCCCCCAGATGCCCAGTGCCCAGTATTGCTTGCGTGTTGCCGATGCACTGTCGTGTCTACATTCAGAATTGGACCGGAAAATCTACATATTTGACAGGAAAGAGACGTTTTTCTGAATTGTATGGATGTGCTAGACTGATGGCTGTGGATTCACCTTTGGGCTGCCCAAAGCCTCCATAAGTGTTTTTAGCTGTTATTTTTGTATTAAACTTTGTATTAAATTTGCTGTGGAAGTCTTAGCAAGATATAGTTCAAGGCTTTTTATAGATGTTTTGTGGGCTTGGCATGTGGGTGAGAACAATGGCTTTGGTAGCTGGCAAGCTTTGCAGTGGTCGTAGGTGGTGAATCACAATTTCGGCTTCCAACTAAAACACAGTAAAATACTTATTTGAATGTTTGGTAATCGTTAATTCTCAGTCCTCCTTTGCTGCTGCTTTTTCATTTATCCAGCAACTTTTATATGAATCATCAATAACATTCAGCTGTTATCTAAAGCAATGTGGAAATCCCTAAAAGCCTCTGAAACCTCTATCCCAAGGACGAATTCGCCTCCCTCCCTTATGCTTCTACCAAAAAATGAGATTTTGTTTTCAGATATCTTTATAGGACTTGCAGCAGTTGAAACAGAGATTAACTGAGAGGGAATATGCCAATTAACCTACTGGTTCTCTCTCTCTCCCTCTGCCTCTGTGCCCTCTGTCTCTCTGTTGCTTTGATTTGGTTTCTTGCTCTTTGCTGCTTATTTTCTCACTCTGTTTCTCTCACACTCTCTTTCTTAAACTGTTCATTTTTCTTTGTTTTTCTTTCTTCTTCCTTTTCTTTCTCTCTTTCTCTTTCTCTCTCTCTCTCTCTTTCTCTTTCTCTCTCTTTCTCTTTCTCTCTCTCTCAGTTCCAAGGCTGGCAGTGGTAAAAGAAATGATTCGCCGGTTGCAGGAGTTGCGGCACACAGACCAGGTGCAGCGAGCTTACGCGCTGAACTGCGGTGAGGGCGCTACAGTCAGCTACGAGCTGCAGATCCGTGTGCTCAGGGAGTTCGGCCTTCCTGATGGAGCTGCAGAACTGCTCCAGGTAAGAAATCTCATGCCTTGGTCCTCTAACAAGGAAACTTTGAATACACACAACATACAGTAGTTGTGCAGTATACATATTGTTCGCATCTGTGCATGCTCAAAGTTGCTAAGTAAAAACCTTTGCTTAAAAACGTTTTATTCTACTTGTGCTTTTTAATTTTTTTAATTTTTTTTTAATAGGGTCCAGTTTCTCACTTGACCTTTCAAATTGTGCAGTGCAGGTTCTGAATTACATGCTCCTGTTATCATTTTTCTCTTCAGCATTTTATTCTTTAGCTCTGTCCCCAACTTACAGTTGCTCGGCTGTGATTGTTTTCAGGGGTAAAGCTGTGGTTTAAGTTGCTGTCATTTTTCATGTGCTGAGTGTGTTGAGAGGGTGTTGAGTGGCCAGTGCGGCCAGGCCTGAGTCAAATTGAATGAGAGTGAGATTTGGAAAGGACACAACCCCTTTATGAAGTGCTCCAATACAAAGAGCCTGACCTGCCTTGTTTTAAAATGAGATTTAAGCACAAATGTATCCAATGAATAATAGTCATTTTCTGTACCCTCTCTTTCAGAACCCGCACAAGTTTTTCCCAGAAGAGCGTTTTGGAGACGAGAGCCCTATTCTGGCCGTGCGCCAGACAGGTCGCTGTCGAGTCAATAGCACGCCAGCGGTGGAAAGCATGTTCACAGACCTACAGGCTCTGGTTGGCTTCCACCCACCCCTTCCCCCACCTCCACCTCCGTACCACCCTCCCACTACACCGGGCCATAGCCAGCAGCAGCTCAGGACTGGCTGGAGGCCTCGGGTGCCCAGCCAGCCACCCTCTCGCTCTTTCTCCTACCCTTGCAACCACTCCCTGCTCCACAGACAGCCATCCTCTAAAATGGGCAGTCCTGTTTACCCACCCGGTGCCAAGGCTCTGCCTCCTGACTGCACCAACCCGCAGGGAAGGAGTCTGAGCACAGACAAACAGAGCGTAAGTATTAGGACGGCTGTCAAGGGTGCTCTAGATGAATTCTCAAACTTTGTACAGTCCTGTACCTTTCATACGTTTGACTACCTGCTGTGTACAAAATCTTTCTTCTAATGCATACTTGTGCTTATGATAATTAGCATTTTAAAATCTCTCCCCCTAATATTAAGCATGTTTATGATGCAACACTTAAAATCAGATATACTGAATAATACTGAGTAGATATTATTCTAAAGTCACATGTGCGTGACACTCTGTGGCTGTAAAAAGAACAGTGAATAGTGAAATGTTCAGTAATGGAAGATTAAATCACTCCAGTTCGTATCATGCAAACCGCATGCCTAAATCCCACAAAAAAGTAGTTTTGCTATTCATGATTTACCACTGTACAACTGAACCACATTTACCTTTTTTGTAGGTTGAAATGATCAGTTACAGTAGACATTAGTTAGGTGTGTCACACGTTTGCGTTTGTTATTCATTTTATTTATATAGCGGTCAAGATATGACACCCTGTAAACTCTTATAGTTCGGTTTCGTGCCGTAAAATGCATAACACTGGGGATGGTTTCTCTAATGCAGTTTAACATGGCCCATGGTATTGCCTAAAATGATGACTACTATAAACCTTTAAACAACAAAATAAAGTCACAGCTGCACAGCTCTCTGTAACACTGTGCCAACGTTGCCTCAGCAGCTACTTCTACCCACAGGATTCAGGCAGGTGCTGAGTGCCGATTCTAACAAACAGCCAATTCCGCGTGGATGTTTATAGCTTCTGATTTACACCTAAAGATTTAGAGAGTGCTGTGTGCTGCAGCTTGTTGGGAGTAATTAGAAAATCCCTTCCCTTAATCATTTCAGCCAGAAATAAGGAGCCACACAAGATCTGGTTAGCAAGTCAAGCTTCGTTTAAATTAAAGGTTTATTTTTAGTCTAATAACACACATTTTGGACAAACATGCATTATGTGTAATGTGTAGCCCAGAGCTTGAAGGGAAAAAAAAGACTTTGGCCAGGACAATTAAACAAACAGAGGGGAAAAAAAATATATATTTTGGAGAACTGCACTGCTCGTTCTTAAACGGAGTAATGCAGTCAAATAACACAAATTGCATGTGGTAGTCTGAATTTTGTCCACACTGTATGATGTGTACTTTCTGATTATCGTTGCAGTTTTATGCAGCCAACCAGGCACATGATTTTTCTTTCTTGTGCTTATTTCCCCAGAACATGGAGCCAGTCATTAACGAGTTCATGCCGGACATTGCCATTGGAGTGTCCGCCATGAGCCTGAAAGATCGGCGCCTCCCTGAGGTCACCATGGAGGTTGAGTCTCACAACCCACACCCTCACGTCTCCACAGCCCCCCCAATTTCTCATTGCTACTCTGGCCGACACCCTCACTCCTCCCGCAAGCGACACGCGGCTGAGCCCAAGACTGACGGCCCACACTCTGACTTTCCCGACCTGTATGAGTTCTCCGGACGCCATGCCCCGCCCTACAGTGGTCCAGACCTTTACATCCACAGCCGGCCTGCCGGTAGCGGACCCCTTCCACCTGTGTATGCTGGCGAGCCCCCTGAGGGCCTTCGCTTGGATGTGTTGGATCAGCCGCCGCAGAGGCTAGACCTGGCTCTGGTCACTCAGGGGGCCGGTGCACAGGCCACTCAGAGGCCACAGCCAAAAGGAGAAACGGACCTCACTTGTGGCCTAGGGCCTTCCTCTGAGCCATATGACGAGTGGCCCCCAGGCCGTCGAGCTGGTGCAGAGGGCCCGGGCCTGGGCAGTGGTGGCACAGGGGAAGAGGGAGGGCTAGGCGGTCGGGACCGTAGGTCACCTAACAAACCAGAATACCTGTACAGGAAGTCTGCACTCTGACCCTGGAGAAAGACTGAGGACCCTTAGTCCCATAACCCTTGCAACAACTATGCGTGTTAATGAGCGCACCTAAAGCCTGGAGTGACTTTCTCTCAAAAGGCTCAAGGCACAAACCACACATGGATTTACAGCCTTATATTGGAGCTTGGTTTGGTTGGGTGCTAAGAAAGGGGAGCGGGGTACACAACACAAACCTAAAGGCTGCAGTTCATTTCCTCTAGCAGTGTAACTTATTAAACCCCTGAAACTAAGGTTCAGTTGTTCCTCCTGTAGCCATGCCTGTACAGGAGGTGCAACTGACAATCAGGACAGAAATGAAACCCCGTCTTGAGGTCTCCCAAACTGCATAACGATGCAGAACCATCACTGTGCGTTTCCCTTGCTCTCATCTCTTTACCTTTAAGTGAGAGCGCTGGCAGAATGAGGGGAGACTTATATATTTATATAGACAAATGCATTTTACCTTTCCTTAGGAATGAATTGAAAAATGCCCAGACAAGAAACAACACTCACAAAAGGCCTTCGCCTCGTCCATGACAAATAGTTTTCCCTCTTGTTTGTAATCTGCTGGAACAGGCTCGAACATTAGCCCAAACAATTTAAAGACTGGGCTGGGACATAAAGAGGAAAACAAATGAAATTCCCCTGCCTCTTATAAGGCTGCGCAACAGGCATAACAATTGCAAAGAAGCTCCATTACCTGCGCAGTAGACATTTGTGTCTGTCAAGGTTAAACGATGTGTTTTGCCCAGGGTCCCGTGTTGGGTTATGGTGGGTTTTTTTTTTTTTTTTTTTTCTTTCTTTCTTTTTTCTCCCCTCTCCCTCCCCTCTTTACAATGCTTCTGCCCTGGCCTCTGTTTTCACTCGTCTTCTTTCCCTGCTTAAACGTCCTCCATGTTTTTTTGCTTCAGGTAGTCGTTCTGTTACAGAAAACTCAGAAGGCTGGTGAATGGGCGTTCACCGCTTATGTCTTTCGTTTACCCTCTAGCGAGATCTCAACCAAACCAACCTTAGAACCTCGACATCTTGGCAATGGACATACATTTGTGTCTTTGAGTGATGCCTGCACATCCTTCTCTTTAACCAATGATCAACAATTATGATGTCAAGTCCTGCAAAAAAAAAAAAAAGGAAACCACAAAAAAGTTATGAACTTGATGCAGAGGGAATATTGCCTTTGTGGAGGACTAAACATGGCGTGAAAAGCATTACCTCACAATACACCTGCATTCCACCCTCAAAATGATTATTTCTCTGCATTTGGCAAGCGCACACCAAAAAAACGAGTGCATCTCTTTGAGTGCTGCATCTATTAACGTTATCAAACCTCACCTCAGTTTTCTCTCTTCCTGTTCTCCTTTCTTCATAAGAAAAGGATGGTTCTCTGATGCATTAAATATGCAGCCTTGATATTCAACCTGAAAGCTCTTTATCCCATGTTTGATGATACTGTAATATGACAGTCTTTCATGATGCACAAGTGCAACACCTGTGGAATGTCTCAGTATCAGGGATATGTTGCAGCAATCACATTTTATTCAAATCACTCACCTGGTAAAGCTTTTATTACCCTTTTCTGTTGTCCATTCCTTTGGCACAGTGGATGGAGCGTTAAGCTCAGTACTGGCTGTAATATCATGGAACGGTTAAGTTTTAATTCGTTTTCAACCTATTTGTGAGCTTCCTGTTTCATCGTAGATTGTTTGGGCACTTTGGCAGTTTTCAGTTTAATTTGTCTTCGAGTTGATCAAGGGGTGAAACTCCTCTGTGCTGTAAGCCAGTGTGGCATGATCACCATGTCGTTTTAACTAGCTATTCAAGTCACAAGAACTTTGGCTTATTGGCATGTAAGCTTAGAGTCTTGCTTGCTACACTCTCTACCTCTCTTTTAGCTCTCTTGCCATTCACTTTGTTGTGGTTTAATTTATCTTCTACCAGTTTCACTCCATCAGACAACACTAGCCTTATTTTCTCAACCACAATCAGAAATTGCATCCTTTGTCAGTATTACAGGATCCAAATTCTATTATTTATTCACCATTCTGTTACACTTCCAAGAATAGCCACAGCTCCTATGATGCGTGGAAAGGGTCAGCATGGTTAGATGAACGATGAACAGAAAGTTAAATAAATGGATTGTTTCAGAACCAGAGTTATATTTTACCTAGATTTCCATGAGGTCGTTTTTATCTCAGATTGGAGCAGTTTTAACTACAAATGATGGTGTATTTTAATGTTGTTATTGAAGTTTTACTCTTCGTCTATCTTTTATTGGGGTTTTTCTTCATTTTTGGAGTTTAAAGGGCAAAATGCTGTTCGCTGGCCATCCATCAGGGTGCAGCTCCCATAGCCCCTCAGCAGCTTGTGCCTCTGGTTCTGACAGTACTGCCTTCTAGTCTTCTGGGGATCAAAAGGCCTCAAAGCCAGGATATCTTTGTTTTTAAGGCTCTGGTTTGGAGACGCCATAGAGAATCACAGCAGTGGCTGCAGTGTGGCTGTACTAATGCAGTGTACTGGATCGGTATTGTCACAGATACTGACTTTGGAAAACCTTCGAAATTGCTATTTGTCAGGAATATTTAAAATTATCCAGTAGACCGCTGTGCCCAGTACCTCATTTGTTTATCTTGAGTATCTTTTACATGCTACTAGTCAAAATTTTGGACACACCTACTTTTTTCTTCTTCTAATAATAATAATGTGGACTTTAGAATAGTGAAATACCCAGTATAGGATTACTCCAGTAGGAAACGGTGACTTTCAGTGACCCTCTGTCGTGACATCATAACTCATCATAGCTGAAATGCATTTACGAGAAGGCCATGTTCCAAATGACCTTTTACAGGGAAGCAGGTTTTAAATTGGATTATATAATAATTGTTCCCAGCTCTAAATTCCTTAATGAAAACGACTTATTTTAGAAAATAGCATGTAAAATAAAGTATTTTTGACAAATTCATACACAGGCATCAGGTTGAATATTCATATTTGCCATTCAGTTCATTGAAGCGTTACCTTTTAATGGGCTTTCATGTTTTTTGTGTGTGTTGTGCGTTTGTGTGGGTTTACGAATTTATGTTTTCACTGTTATTTTCCACCCTCTCATTGTGCCTAATTCAGAAAGAAGTCCCCGGGTGAAACTCCTTAGAAATGTGGTATCAATGGGTCTGAAGTTCCATAGGCTCATACACAGATGTATGTAAATATATTGTTTTTTGTGATATGAAACAATTAATTCAGAATTTCTTTGAAAGGACAGTGGGACAGTGTATTTTGAAATTTTAACAAATTCTACATGCTACATCTGTATCTCAAAAAGACTAAATTTAGTTTTTTATTGAACTGTATCCTTCAAGCAAATTGAAACTCTCAGGTGTGTCCAGTATTTTGAATGGTTGTGTGGTTACAGTGAGTGTTTACATTCACTGGTAATCAGATTTCTGCAGTTACGTGATTTTTCATGTGGTCATGTAAACAGTACACTCAGATTTCTCATAGGATTAAAGCCCAAAAATCGGATTATGAAATCTGATGAGTTGGATTTTAGCTCAGTAATCGGATTTCTCTGGGCATTATGCATATACCCTGATATCATTTCTTTAGTTTAACACTGCACCCCCAAAACATTTGAGTGAGCCTGACATACTACATGCTTGACCAAATTAAGGATTTGAATGTTCTTCTTGATCACGTATGTTGATATTTTCCACATGATGGGTGTGTTATCTTTACATCACATCTTATTCTGAAAATTTTTTGGCTGGTCCGATCACTGCCTGATTACTAAAGTTCATGTTAACACGTTGATTGGTTTACTGGCACAATCTGGTATTCTGCGGTTATCGACTTAAGTACATGTGATCACGGTTGCTGTCGAAGAGTGATCCAGAGCCATTACGCAGATAGATATTAAAAAGCACTGGTGTGTGTTGAGTCTGTACCGTCTGAAGACTGATATCCTAAGTTCAGGTCGGAATCAGAAACGGGAGAGAGAAGGTGCAGTGCAGACCAGGAGGACTTGGGCAGACTGTGAAGGCAGAGAGCAGCATGCTAATAGAAGGAGAGATTGTTTGTGTTTGTATATCCTGACCAGCAAGTGGTTATTCCAGGTTGTACAAATGGAGGAATAAACCGTAGCATTTTGCTCACCAGCGCAAGCTGAATAGCCATTCTTTCATCAGAACAGTTTCTGCATTTATTTGTGTTTCTCTTCCCACATTATAAAAATGCCAGGCGACTGACATTTCCACACATACCAGCTCAATTACCTTCTGATGTGCATTAGCATAAAAGCAGCCAGAGCTTGTGCAGTAGCCATCTAAATGTTTTTGGCCCAGTCATTACGAAGGCCGATCTGCAGTGTGTAAATAACGAAGCTGCCGCGACTGCTGTTTACTCGCAGGCTCACCCAGCAACTGTATGACAAAATTGCTGCTATGAATTCTCAAGGGCTCGTTCGAACCTCTTTGCAAAGACATTTACACCATCAATTTATTTTATTTTCTTTCTCTCTGTCTATCCCCTACTTTATAATCCAAACTGGTTCAACGTCTCTTTCTTTTATTTGAGTTTACTTGGGGGGATGAACAGACCATTTTTATGCCTGTTACCATTTAAATTGATAATGGGAAACTTCCCATTGACCTCACATGGTTCTAGTCAGAGCCATTTGGGACTTAGACTGAAAAGGACGAAGTGAAAGTTGGTCTTGTGTCGTAAACCAGAGGGGCCTGTTCCCCCCCCCACCCCCCTTTTTTTCCTCTCCTCTGTCATGGTGCAAGTATGACATAACATGCTGTATGTCCAAAAGTTTGTAGACGCCTGCTCATCCAGCGTTTCATCTAAGGTCAAGGGTATTAGTAGGGAGTTTGACCCCCTTTGTTGACCCTGCTATTCTGCAAAGGCTTTACACTAAATGCTGGAACACAGGATTTGATTGCGTTTAGCCACCAGAACATTAGTGAGGTCACATACACGTTGGATGATTAGTTCTGGAACGTTTATCCAAAAGAGATCACTCATAGCTTGAAACACTGTTCCTCTGTTCCACAGCTCAATGCTGGGTTGATTTAATACCCCTCTAGCTTACGGTTAGCATTGGACTTGGTGACCTCAGGCTCATGTGTGGCGGTTTCAGAGCATCCCTGTGCTTTTCTGTTTCTGAGATAGTACAAGCAGGACATCGCAGAATGATCTAGAAGGTGTGTCTGGATACTTTTGGACATATTATACCTCTTAGTGTGTGAAGAGCAACCAGCCTATTACAGCTTTTCCAGAGCTCATTATCGTTGATGCGTTTTAGATGAATGGGTGTATTCAAGCAGGTAATTGGAGCAGATTGCTTTCTTTTAGCCTTAAAAGCTAATAGCAAAGACTGGGCAATCCAGCTAAAGCAATTGTGTGGGCGTCTTTGAGAAGACAGCGCTACGTCTTGGTTTCCAGCGTGCGTTTGATAGATATGTATATATTGTCTGATGATTGAGATGTCTTGTTTGTTTAGCAAAGCAGATCAAACCAGCACATTCTCGCCTGCGAGTCAGAAAACCTGCTTACGAAGGTTGTTATTTTCATATAGATATATCCAGGCTGGACTGAATGAAAGAATGTACAGGAAAAGGTACCAGTTGCACTACATTTTAAAGTAGCTTCACTCTTTGATAACGGTGTGTCTTGTGTTTGCTGTGGACTTAGTAGCCCTGTTGGCTGTACCGTATTATTATTTTTCTCCTCTTCATGTGGCTGAATGCGTCTGTCCCCTGCTAGTTTCTCCTCAGTGTCACACTTTGCACGCAAGTTGTCTTTCCTGAAGACACGATGCACAATACACTCATTCCTAACCCGCGAAGTATTATGTTTATCTTTGCATGGCATCGAGTTATTTAGCTTCCGACTGCTGCATGACTGGGTTCAATGAGAGGTTTGCCTGTGGATGTGTGAGGGAGGAGTAAAGGAAGTTGACTGTTGTAGACGCAATCTCAATATTCCTGCTTTTGCTTTCTCTCTGACGGAGAAACTTGAGTGCCTTACCTGCCAGAGGCTGGGCTTTCTCCTGACCCCTTATGTCTTATGCAAGCCGTTTTTACAAGCCTATGTCAACCAGTCTCTTTGTAATACTGTAGCCAATGCTTAATGTACAGTGTTCTGTTTTTGTTTTTGTTTATTCAAAAGAATATTTTTCAAGATTTTTTGGTACCTTTGATCAGAAGCCTCGGAAATGTTGTGTTTTGATGTATGTAAAGTGTAAAGATTTTTATATATATATATAAATATATATATATATATATATATCTCTATATAACAAATATGCCACACATCTATTTGGTGTATATATATACCAGGATAAAAAAAATAAGCTTTCTTTTAGATTCTTGTATGGAGTTGTGAGAAGTGTCTATTTTTCTACTCTTCTCTGAGGGGGCGTAACGAAGATCTTAAATCTGCAATTAGATGACTAACGTCTTGAAAATAAACAGCTTTGATAGTAACCATGCAAGGCTCCGCTCATTTCTTGGCCCTCACCCGTTCTGATTTCTTTACAGTTGTAGCTTTGGGAACCACAGGAATATAACGCAGATATATCTATTTTATTCTCTATACAAACAGATGGTAAAGCTGCACGTGACTCTTAGGTTTTTACTTTGCTGCTGTTAAAACATGACATTGAATCTCCATTGTCATGTTTCAAAGCACTTATTTTACAAACCACGCATCAAATATCTCATAAAATTAAGCACCTGTAAAGACATCTGTATATTTTACTGGGAGTTAAGGCTTGTTTATAAACTGTGTTAGATTACAATTGGTCTGATATATAAAAAGATTTTCACGTCTTAAATATACACATCAAGTAATTCACTAATACATCAATATCTGTTATTTTAAGTTCATTTTATTGGCCACTAATTAGATATGAAAACATTTCACTAAGGTCAGTTACACAACTTTTCTCTCTAATGTAATACTTGTTTATTAGTGATACGGTTGCCAAATACTTGAATACTTCATGAAGTCAGGATGTGTTCTATACCAGACTGCTGTGACTTGCAGGTATTAAAGTATTAGTGATTTATTAAACCTTTTTATTCTATAGTAATAAAGTACAGCCATAAAATACACTATTTAAATTTAAATATTTTTATATGCTCAGTGTTTTGCAAATGTTTTGTGTAACATTGCAGCTGATTGCTGTTATTAGACCTCTTACATACTAATACTAGTCAAAATAAATAAACTATGAATAATTAATGCATGCTGAATAATCTATTTAGTAATGGTTATGATGGGAGTTTTATTGAGCAAAAATAAAACAAAGCTGTTCTGTGTTATTTTGAAGGATCAACCATATAGACTTTCATTAGATACTCTGAGGTAACATTCTCTACATGGATCCAGTTTAAATATTTCTATAATAAATGTTGTTTTTTGGCTGAGTTTAACAAAACACAACACCCAAAATATAAAATGTGCCAAAATTATTGCACAGGGCACCTGTTTTAATTTTCTTCCCCAATAATAAATTCAGCAAACAATGAACGGGCGTCAAAGTGTTGAACAACTACTCTCCAGGAATTTTAACTAAATGTATTTTGACCAGGGATGCACAAACTTTTGCATAGGAGCGTATTTATACACACAAAAATCAATACTGACTTTCTGCACAGCTTGCTGTTACAGCTCTGCTTTCAGCTGTAGTCTAATCCCTGAGGACAGCCTGCTAAAGCTGGCTCAAATGGTGCGTGACCCTGACAGGTCTGGTCACTGATCTATCGCATTTACACTCTGATTACAGGAGCTTTTGGACTCTTCCTTAAGGCTCTTTTTTTATCCAAGACAGTCGCTGCTTTCCATCAATGTACGGTTCCTTAATTGTGTCCTACATCTGTCTTGGACAAGACGAGTGAAACACAGTGAAAGTATTAATATGTTTATTTCTCAAAGAGACATGTACAAAGTAACAGAAGATCTACAAAGTAAACATAAAACAATTAGAATAAAATGACTACTTGGTCACAATCGTCACCAAATGGCCCAACATACTTAAAGCCCCAATCTGGATGCGTTTCTTTTTTTAAGAGACTAATTACACGCATACTGATCCGTCCGGTCAATATCCTGGTTGAAGTAATGACTGTGCTGAAATCTATTCAGGACAAATCAAGCTTCCAACACCAGTGAGAAACATGCAAGAACATCCTTACTGGGGCTTACGCCTTTAGCATTTACCCATGCAAATATCACATCATGATTGGGTCAGGTATTCGATATGCATCGTTAAGTGGTTGTGGGATTGGGTTTTCCATGTGCTAATGAGCTAAAGGCTTTTCTGATATCGGCCCCAGCCACATCACATCCACAAATCTCCACTATGCATCACCTAACAAGGATTTACTAAGAACAAGCCTCTTCAACTTTTCAGACAGTTATTAACTGTCTTGGTATAAAATGGCTGTATTGTTAACTGCTACAAGAGAGAAGAACTCCTGAGGAATAAAGGGGCATATACATTTATATTCACAAGGCATCTCAGAGAACCGCTGTTCCTGTATCAGTCTTATGTTCTACCATTGTATCAAAGGTCACTACAGAAGTGGGGAGACCTGATGCTGGATCATCAGAAATAAGCCCTGAAATGCACAACCACTAAAATGTGCAGCTGATCTGCGCAGCTCCAACTCCTACCCTGCTGGAAATGACAATACATAGAGGAGGAGAGGGCAAGAAAAAAAATTCTTTGGAAAGAACCAAATACACCAGTCTTTTAAAAGCTCATAATCAAATGACTAATGGCATCTGGATTCATGTCTGCATATTTTGTATTTCTTTTAAAAATGAACAGGTTTAGGAAGGTGCGTAGGCAGAGAGAAGGGAGGTTGGAGTCAACATGTAGCTATAGTACGGATTTGCTTAAGGATGGTTCAGCTGCAAAAGTATTGTCCAGCATTGGCTCGCCGTCTTTTACGAGTCTGCTGCTGCTCAAAGAAGTTGCGGATGTCTTCTGGGGTCACCACCTGCACAAAGAAGTGAAGACATAGTGAGATGCAATTAAACAGAAGTTAGCTCTGCCATATTTTGGGAAACATCACAAGTCCCTCAACATACCTTGCCCTCTGCTGCAAATCTCTGCAAGTAATCCTTCAACTCTGTCTTCATGTCATTATATTCTGGGGGAGGAGGGGGTTAGAATAGAAATTACAACAAGCACAGCCATGCCAATAAAGCAGCTCGTATTCAGTCTAACAACATCTTGCAATGCTTGCTGTGTGCAATGGATAGATTAGCACAGAGAGGAAAAAAAAAAAAAATTCTAAAATTTAGTCTTTACTCACCATGAATTATTTCCAGCTGCTGAACATGATTCAGGTTGTTCAGGGCAGACATCAAAGGGTCGCGACCTTCTAGCCCGCCTACCTGCTCTGTAGTTTTTCCCTTGTTTTCATAGGCGAGAACAGTGTCCGTCTCGTCTAGGAGGAAGGCCACCCCAGCATCCGCAAACAGATTCTGCAGTCAGGAGCATTGTTTAGGTTGAGTTTAACATGTGCTCAGCAGCAAGTATTTGGGTATAACCTCAGCATAGCACATTCTATTAAATAAACAGTTGGAAACAAAAAAAGGGGGGGGGTTGGTTCAGAAAGCCAAACTAATCACACTGTCACAACTTCATTCTAGTATGGAAGACTGAAAATGAAACTCTTGTTTAATGAAACAAAACATCCATTTAAACTAAATCTTGGAGATCTGTCGATTCTATTTATTGAACTTCTACTTTTATTTCCTCTCTGCATCTCTCTTTCCATTGCTAGGCTGATGATCTATTTGCAAACAGTCATATTTTACCTCCTTAAAATGTTCTTCAAATGTTTAAAAAAAAAAAAAAAAAAAAAAAAAAACCCACACACAACGCTGTGATTTCTCTCCTTCAATTTGGCTCAAGCTTAATTTACATTTATCAAATTCCCAAAACATCTATTCTCAGGAATGGTGTCATTTACGCTCCAAGTCCAGTCAGCAGCATGCTGTAATCTACACTGGTTTATTCATTCCAGGGTCTGGTGTGTCATACCTTGCAGTGGGTGCAGGAGCAGAGTTTGGCACGCCAGGCAGAGGGCCAGAACACAGCGCCCTGCTGTGCTCTGCTCTGCCCAGAGGTCTTCATCTCCCCGAGCCTGCAGCCTGAACACGACCCCTCAGCCATGGAGTCCTCCAGTTCCTGAAGCTTCCGCTTACAGCCTGCCGTCCCATTCACCTCCACCTGCTGCTGTATGTAAAAGAGCACAGTGTTTCATATGACAGAAAAAGGTGACATAACACCATCACCAAGTTGCCAGTTAAAAAGTTATGACGTGCAGTCAAAGTGCATGCCTTCCTTGTTGGTTTTCTAGGTGAAAACAGTTTCCACTACAAGTAAAACATACAGACCATATGCCACATGCCATAACTTTTGCATATGTCACGCAGTACATTAAAATCTCTTAATAAATCAATACAATAGTACATAATGTTCACAAATTTGTTTTCTGTAGAGGACATGAACTTACCACTAAGAAAATCAACAAAACATGCAGTTTGGCCTTCTGCCACATGAGCACCAAAAAAAATAAATAAATAAAAATAAATTAAAAAAAACACACACGAAAGGGCAACCTTTAAAACTATGTGGTCCAGACCCAACAATTGGCCAGTGAATTTAGATGCACTCTGTAGGCATACTGTTACAGACTTGGTCACCTGTTGCTCCACAATTAATCAGCCCTCTTCCTTGTCCATCAATGAAAAAAGATCACCACAGACCAGATAGTGTTTGTGTGGTGGACCATTCTCAACAATGAAGTAGTGATATTGACAAATGGAAAATCCAGCTGCTAGTAAGCAGACAACAAGTAAGACTTTACTAATAACCTCAGAATAAACAAACAATGCATGTTTCAGGGGACAAAAATCACATAATGACAGAAAAGAACCTCATTTGACAATGACATAGCGTTCCCTTAGGCTTCGAAGCTCAACCACCTACAATTCCACCCAAGTATGAAGAGCACTACCACCTTGTGGTGAGCAACGGTATTACACTCATAGGGAAATTCTTGTCTACAACCTCATGTTTTCACACCCCACATTGAGTCATGATCAGTTTACAGACTGTGATTCTACCACCACTGCCATCAGTCAAGCAGAGGGATATATAACATAACTCACACTTAAATGACGAGATACCTTGTCATCCACATGGCTCTCTGAAGCTTCTTTTTTTTCTGGCTTATTTTCCTCTTCAACATGCTCCACCTCCACTTTCCCTTCATCCTCTGCTTTACATACTTTGAGTACAGGCAGCACTAGTGGAAACATTAATGTAAGCTTTTAATAAAACCCATCACCAATAAGACACACAGAACACAGGGTTAAATTTAGTACATTGTTGACTATAGATACTTACATTTTTTACTTATGTATGTTTTAAATTACATATGATAATTACATGTTTAAACAAAAGCAACAGGCACCAACATCTATGAATGTTCATGCTAACTGAATACATAAACATATTGGTGCTTAAGACACTATTTCCCCCCCATTATTGAAGAAATAAAACATTACCTGCAATGTGTGCAGCATAGGTCCAGAGGAATGGAGATTTGTTCATGCAGGACTCACAGATCATTTCCTGGAGCTCCACACCTTCTGGCACTACACAGCCCAAGTGCTAAAGAGAGAGAAAAATAATACCACTATAAGATAAAATAAATGTCTTAGTGCATTATTTATATCTGGTCAGCTGAAACAAAGTCAATAGAATGGTTGGCAGTAAACTAAATTATATACTCACTCATCTTCTAGCCAGAAGCTAATACGATAGCCCCCAGTTAATACACTATTCTTAAACCAAGGTGGTAACCAACATGCTGACCTGCAAACCAAAACCACAATCTGGTGTGGAACTCACCCGACCATGAAACCAGTCCTCACAGACAATGCACTGGATCATTTCATCTGGAACCTGAGCAGAGCAGGAGACTTTCAATAATTCGTCCACAGTCAGCAAATGAAGTAATGAAGAAAGGAATGAAGAAATAAACATAAATAAAAAACAAATAAACAGACTCGTACCTTGTCCTCTGGGTCTGGGTAAGGTCTGTCGCAGGTGCAATACAAGCCAAAGAAGTTATGACTGTATTTATTCCCAGAATTCACTTTTTCTTTCTCCTGCAATAAAAGCATAACTTGACCATGAATATAATCCTAAAAACGATGGACAATATTCTATAAGGAGGATTACAAAGCAAAGGAACAGCACTCACTGGGAATAACTTGCACTCCATCTCTCCAAACTTGTCATTTCCACAGTCACAGCAGAAATTCCTATAAATCAAAACATGCACACCAATGTCATTGCAATAGATGGCATTACTATATTCTGATATCAAAAAGCTTTCAAAATACTATTTCCAAAGTACTGTTGGGCATCATAGCATTTACATAATAATAATAAATAAAAAATAGACAGATGTTGATTTTTATCAGTTATCATTTACTTCTCAGCACTACTGGTAAATATTAAATCGTTCTACAGAGACAGAGTGGTGTACCTTTTGGTATAGAGCTCAAATAGCTCATGGCCCTCATGGCACTTGTAGGAGCAGGCCAGGCAAATCCCAGCAGGTTCCCCTCCCTTTGGTGTACAGGTGTTGCATGCGTATAGAGCTTGGCGCTTCACATAGCCCTAAGAAGATTGAGGGAGGGGGAAGAGAATATTATTTTTAAGCTCAAGGCTTTGAAGGTTCCCCAATAGGGGTACAACAATACCACCAGTTGTTTCAATTTACAATACAGGCCCCCTGAAGAAATCATATGACTAAAGTTACACAACTTCCTAATGACACTGGATCTGAAAGGCACGAGAAGTGCTGGAGCAAGGTGTTAATGGGTGCTGACATTTATATAAAAAAAAAAAATAAAAAAATAAAAAAAACTTTGTATTAGATGCCATAATAAACAGAGCGTCCATTCTCAACAATGTACATTACCACGATTTCCATTGCAGCATCAGGATTTTACAATGCATTGTTACACCCCAATTGTACAAAAACAAAGAGACATAAAACGGATTGTAAAGTCTGTGCAGCATTATCAGTTCTGCATATCCATTACACAACACAGACCTAGCATTTACCTGAGTCAATAGCTTGTAGGTCAGGCAACAAAAGATCACTGTTTGTCACAATCATTATGTGCATCATTTGCATTACTTTTTCCATCACATCTGCGAGACTTATCAATCTTTGCACGTTTTGGTTTAGCGTAATGTTCAAAATATTTATTTTTTATATAGTGTTTAAAGGAGCAATTTGTAAGATGATACTACCTGTCGAATTCACGCTACCAACAATAAGTGGCAAATGTTTTTAATAGTCACTTGCCAAGAGCTTCAGCCATCGCTCCATTTACTGTTCCTTTCACTGGCTACCTGTCTTTAAACGATCTATGCAAGAGAAGAGCTTTCAAGATAATTGACACAAGGTTAGAATAAGACACTGCGGCAGTGCTACTTCATCTAGTGTCGTGGGAATGATTCAACTTGCATGACACATAAATGCCTCTCACAGAGTCAAAAAAAAAGGTAATTTCTTAACATTCTGTTGAAAGTTTTGGAATGCTTTAAATTGTATGTTTTACATATTGCTCCTTTAATCTTCTAAACAATGTCTCTTTGAAAACCGTTAAACTAAATCCATCTAAACAAGATCAGTTAGTCTCTTTGCAATGATTAGTCTCTTGCAGCTGGTGCGGTCACTTTAAGTAAAGAACGAATAATATACACTCTATAATCAAAAAGCAAGAGCAGTATCACACAATAAGAGTCACACAGCCCGTGTCCAACACTGCCTGATGCCTGAGCTGTACACTATTTCTTACCACTACTTTACTGTCATTTTTAATTTCTAATTAAGACATGTGCCTGTTTACTGGTTTTTCTAGATAGTAAATACATGACAGCATTTTCTTTGTTGACATCACAACGTCTGGTTCCCATCACCACCACTGTAAAGAGATCAGAGTTGGTAAGCATCTTTACAATAATCCCCCACATCACACCACTCTGAATGCCTCTGCTGACATCTTCACGACTGAAATGTAGAAATATCGGTGGAATTTCCCTTTAGAAAGAAAACAAAATGGCCGACTTGGTCTGTTTATTTCGTCCCAATGTTCATCCAAATCCATCCACGTCTGTAACACAAGTTGCATCAGAGTTTCTGCAACGCATTAACGTGCGCAAAGAGAAGTACCTGCTCTGCTTGGGAGACGAGACAAAGCCGACCCCCAGGCCGCTAGCTGGCCACTTCAGGGTTATCACTGTAGTCAGTGGACTGAATGTCTGATATAAACTGAGCCGTTTACTTTCTGTGGGATTTCTGACATAGCTGCTGAGGTTTTTACATCGTTTTGGTGCGTATGGAGATTCGCTACCGTCGCCAAAGCAAACGACCTGCTGGCTACACGGACCGTCATTACATGCCCATAAGTACTGAAGACAGCATTGCTATTGCACGGAGTTCAACCATCTATAAAGGTGCCACTACCGACACTGGCGATCAGCTGGGCACATACAAGATGCACAGTCTCAATAGAAAAGCTTTGCCACTAGAATGGGATGCTGTGGAGCAGCCACACATGAGCCTAAGGTCACCATGTCAGATAACAACAGTCGCCTTGGTGGATAATGCCTAGCAGTACTGGGTTTGGGAGCAAGGTTATAGGTTATCTGGAGTGATGGAGCTTCATCCAGCACCTTTAGAATTAGTTGGAGTGGAGTTTGTGATCCAGAACTACTCATCCAACACCGGTACCTGCCCTCGCTAATGCTTATGTGGCTGAATACAACAAAATCTCAAAGCACACGTTTCAGCATTTTCTTTAATGCCTTCCCAGAAAGGTAGTGGCTGTTACAGCCGCAACGCGGGGTATGAAGCCGACTTTAGCACCCTTGATTATCAGAAGAAAAGCCGGGTGAGCAGGTGTCTACAAACTTTTGGACATGCAGTGCAGAAACGCCAACATTGGCAAACTAAAGACATGACATAATACATTTTCACCTCTGGATAAGAGCACTTTTCTGAATCGCTGCCCCCAAGCACAGCTGAGGCTTCTTGCTCCAGCTCTTCATCTTCTTCCAGCACATCCACCAGAGAGACAGTCGCCTCCTCATCGCCTTCATTTGCCGCCATCCTTGAAGAGACAAGCGCAAAAATAAAAAAAAAATGGTTTCCAGTTCCTGTTTCCACACCAAAAGTATTCACCAGGGGCGGGGACAGAAACAATATTTAATCCAAAGAAACGCTAAACGTATACATTGCTTTAATTAAATTATTGTGTTTTGGTCAAATTTACAGCAGCGAACTTTTTTACTGAGTAGTAACAACATTTAAAAACCAAGACAAAAACAATAACAACCGCGACTGTTTCCGGGTTATGCAAATAAGTCCCGTTTTGGCGGGAAAGGCTGAAATTGCTAAAATGTTTTTTTTTTATTTGTACATAAATGGAAAGTAGTTCTTAAATATTTATTTAAACCGCTATTTAATGCGCAACACAAACTTTTAAAACACTGTAGCTGTGGGAAGCTAAACAGGCAAGCTTATCAAAATCACAGAGGTTATAGGTCAGAGGTTACCAAAACAACGCAACATGGCCGCTTGTGAACTGAAAGGAGAGCTAAAATACAGAGACGGAGAGACGAAGAAAATTACTGTAAAAGCAGAAAACAACCTAAAATCAATAATCAGCAGCGTCAAGAAACTAAATTCAGACATTTCAGAGGTTTTAACGAGCCTCGTCGAACAGGAGAAGTGTTTAACTGGTAATGGGAATAAAGGAGACTCTGTGGAAGGTAAGAGCCTAAAGCTAACGCTGGCTAGCTTATTTGGACCCTTCCATGTTTTCTTTCACAAAAATAAAAATAACTGAAATTCCATTTCTCTTCGCAAGGTTTTTCCAAAGAGAACTTCAGTCACTCAAATTAAAGCTGAAGTTGGCTTCATATTTAAATTTCATGTACATGGTGCAGCAATTACATTCCGGCACCTGTATTTACTCAGTCCATACATGTACCCGTCTAGTCGATGCTTGGCATTCTGCATAGTAACATCAGGCTCATGTATGGCTGCTTGTAAGTGTCCCTTTCCTTTCTATACGGAATTAAACACCTAAACATTGTACAGTGGCCAAATTACATAATTAAAGGTGTCTGGATATTTATTGACATAAGTTGACTTACTAGATGGAACCCAAACCATTTCCATTGCATTTTGCTGTAATTCTTTAAAAAAAAAAAAAAAGACATGATCCAAAAAAAATAACCCATTAACATGGTTTCTACCTCTACATTTCTTCAACTGTTAGATGAGGAGGAGGATGACAGTGATGAACAAGAAGATGCTGAAGAAACGCCTGTAGTAAAACCAAACTCGGACGGCCCTCCGGCAAAGCGTCTGAAGCCTTGACATTTCATTCTCTGTGTGAGATGGATATAGTGAGGCGGTGGGGAAACTACTCCAGTGCTGGTATAGCACCATGCTGAATAATCATGTTTGGAGGTATGAACATACCCAACCTCACTACTGCAGCTCCAGATGTTGAGATGGACCTTCAGGAGCTGCTAGAGAAAGAGCAACTGCAGTTTTGGTTAGCTGCAGGTTTTTTTGTTTTGTTGCCAAATTACGGAACTTTTTAATATATTTTTTTTGTTGGACATACTGAAACTTCTAATTGTGTTACTATATGTGGCAAATTGTTTGGAGAAAAAAAAGCAATACTTAGTAGAGAGATGTGGGTCTTTAAGGATGTTAAGTAACACAAGAAAAATGTATGAATGTTTTCTAAATAAATTTCTAAATATAAAACTGTATTAAGCCTGAAGTTTATTAGCCACCTAATGTGAAATTGGGCTCCTACACAACACCATGGGGGTGTTTCCTGTAGTACTATAGCAGTTGAAAATAAATTAAAACATCTTACTCTTTACCTGCATTTTTTTTTACTTGTTTTTCCTCCCAGAGGTTAAAAATTGCGTTTGTGCAAATGGCATCTGTTCTGATTGGCACAGTCCATTTCAAAAGTAGTCAGATGTGCATAACTGAAGTTAGTGCAGGGTTAAACTGCTGTAAGTTGACTGCCTAAATTAAATTGCTGCTGTTTATGTTCTTACTGTAAACTTCATGATCAGTGCCTAAAAATATGGTTCCACTGACTTGCATTAAAAATAAAATATGTTCTCTTGTCAATTTATCATATTGGAGGCAGGGTTTAGTTCCAACAGCATTGACATATACGCATGTTGGGTTTTGTTTTTTGCGACTCCATTAACACCTTCATTCAAGGCTGTTTTGCAGCTTAGTTTAGTTAGCTTTATTTAAACAATGACATTTCCAAGTTCAGATTTAAATCATTTCTCCCAAAACATTTATGTTTTCGTATTTGTTTTAAATCACAGTGCAGTGAGATTAAAAAGGCAAGTAAATCACAAGTACCCCAACATAAATACCCATTCATTATAAAAACACAAACAAGCCCTTTTAGACAAAAACAGTTAGAATGCCACTGCCTTACTTTGTGTGACTTTCTCATTATGAACAATAAAGGGCAGTGTCTATACTAATAAGCAGTGCATTAAAAACTTTAACCCTGGGTCTTTGGCACAAGCCTAACCAAGATACAACAAAGGGCCAAAATAATGCATGTAAATAGCAACTTACAGAAATCAGACAATACTGTCTAGATTGTGGCGACCCCAGTCCACTAATGATTTAACATGCTTATAACAGCTGGAACAACATATGTTGGCAATCGAACATTCATGGACAAGTCGATTTGGTTCCCGATCCTATCATTAAATAAAAAAGATGGCTTCAAAGATTCCGGTATGTACCATTTCTATGAGGAGTTAGAAAGCCAATATAGGCCACTGCCTCACTGAATGGGACACAGAATTTTGCATGTAAAAAATCGGGAGGGCAACAAGAAGACAATGGGGATCTATGCTCTGGAAATATGTAGAAACACTGTACTGAGGACACAGCAAGCGGCTGGCTGATCCTCAACACAAAAACTACTCATTCCTTCTTCAAAGTTTCTTCGAGATTTTATCATGAAAGACAACAGAATTGAGCGAGAGACTCTTTCACTGTTCAATGGCATAAGTAGCGCAATCACCACAGGCAAAATTGACCTAAACACAGATCCAGGGTCACTGATTATGCTTGGATTTAAAATAGACAGATCATTACAGAGACTTGACTTCTCATGAAAGGTTTAATTATCCCTAGAAGAGTTGCATTATCTGTATCTGTTATACTGACTGCATTCAAAATTACAGGGGAAGTTGTTCTTCATGTGGAAGAATATCTACGATATCTACCCTGACAATTAGTAAAATTTTATTAGTGCTAATAATACAAAGATTTACCAGTTAATAATACAATAATACAAGATTTACCAGTTACTTACAGCACTATCACTATGAATTAGCCAATCCACCATTTAAAAGTCTAGATTTGCACTAATTATTGGTATCAGGAAGGATTCAGCCCTTATTGCACACTTCTTTTAGGCTAAGTTTATCCTGAATCGAGCTGCTTGGTGAGGTGGATGATGTGCTTTTTGACATTGTGGAAATCCTTGCTTGGTCAGGGTTTCATTTCTGAGCTAACACTAGATTTAAAGTTCTGGAGTTCAGAGAGCACTCTTTAACTTCATTTTATTTTTTCAAAATGTTATTAAAAGTTGTTTTTAGTGTCAGGAAAAAAGCAGAAAACATCTTTTAACAGAAAACAGAATCTTTTCAGAGTCATAGGGTTGGGGTAGAAGGACGGACAAAAAGCCCTACGGAAGTTTTAAGATCTGATGTATGGAGCGTAATTTTCTCCTTTCTCTCTCTCGAAGATGAAAACTTTAAGTAGTGTTTATCTAATGAAGACCGTTTTCATGGTTTACCAGGTCTTAGGAGTCCCATTTCTCTGTAGCTTTTATTTATTTTTTATTTTTTGGGGTGAAACTTTTGTTTTTCACTAATTTTCATTTGACATCCCCTTCTTGCAAGTAAATCATCTTACATCCAATCAGAAATATATTAGGGAGGGGGTGGGGGGCATGGCTGTAACTGGCTGGCTTTAGGAGTGGAAACATGGAGGGCTTATAGTGGCAGTGGAGTGCACAAAAGATCAAAAAAACTGAAGTTCTGATATTAGTGCTGGCTTTTGTGCAAGTGTCTGTTAAATATTTTTTTCCCTGACACTAAAAAAATCTGTACTAATAGCCATTTTGTGAGGAATTTAAGTAAATGAAAGGATGACATCTGCTTGCAGTGTGCAATTTCTAGTTAAAGTTAAGATGTTTTGTTTTTTAAATAATGGTAGTAAAGGTTTGTTAAATGCCATGTGTGGAAATTGCTGTACTTTGTAATACTACATACTTTAGAAATGCATACACTGTACACTGTGTACACTGCAGAAACACTGTAGCCTTAAAAAATCTGTTATGGAAAAAGAAAAAGTAGCACTCTTGCTACCATCTTACCATGGTCCTAGCACTACGAGGCTTTTAAAATCTCTTTTTGTTTGTTTCGAGTCTTTTGTTGAGAACTGGACAGCAATTGAACCTACAGTAAAAAGCTTTACAAAAAAACGAAATAGACTGACGGTGAAATACAGATGGGCAATATGACAATATTTATCAGTATTGTGTTCAAAGACATCACAATATGCATTTCTGATTATATTGTGGATATTGTCAGTACTAAAGAGAGCATAATTAGTCCTGCATAATTGGATTTAGTGCAGTGTGTGAAATGTTGAATAGAAGTAACTACATCACATCATACATCATTTTGTATCATTACAGTGCGGCACTATTGTTCTTATCAAATGTCAGAAAAAACAATACTGTGACATTGTGTACCATAAAAAAAAAAACTTCCTGAAGTTTTGTGATATTAAGTCTTGCCATATCGCCCACCTGTACAGAGCAGGGGTTAAATTAAGGGCATGTCAATCATGCCCTTACATGAGTTATCGACTGATATTCTTCATTGTAGCTGCATTGTTTCTGAAGCAAAGGTTTTTTAAAATACAACTTCACCAACTCAAGTGTTGTCAAAAATGCTACAAACATGTTTTAGTAATAAATTTGTTGGAAACAGATTGTGATCGACATAATGCCTTTACAACATCAGGCTTACATCTCCTCAAAACAAACAAGTACAAACCATGGCCCCCTGTTCCATCTTATTAAATGATCTTGTCGCAAGATTGCCTGCGATATTTAGCAAGACTGTTATAAGTGCACAAAAGTCGTATACAATTGTATACACGCCTGGCCCTTAGTCCATGATGACTAAGGTCCTGACCAACAAGTGGCCCCATTAGGTGTCAATCAGTTGAAGCCTGCTGATCTGATTGGATGCCTTGGCAAAGGTCTGATGTCGGTTGCAGAGAACAGCCAGGCAGATGGGCAGGATGCAGTAGCCCACAGTCTTGGGGTCCGCCCTGGTGCATGAGTACAGGAAAAGGAACACTTGGATATACGGAATAAGGAAAATGGTGGCCCAAACCCAGAAGGGCAGCAGCAACAGCCTGGTCTTCACGCTCTGTGTCCAAGAGGTGGAGGAGGAGGAAGAAGATGAAGCAGCATCTCCAGTCCACGGCGTATGTGTCCCAGTAACCTTCTCCACATGTGCTAGCGTGAGTCTGTTGTAAGTCTGATTAATCTCGAACATATAGTAAACTGCAGCAATGCTGGCCAGCAAGTACAGTCCCACACCAATCCATCCCATCCGCTGGCGGAAATTCATCATTCTCCATGCTCCTTTCTGAAAGATGAAAACATGAATTAGAAACCTTTAAAGCAGGGTTCACCAAGCCTATTCCTGGAGGTCCACTTCCTGCAACCATTTTCTTAAAACTCCCTGACTAGCTGAACGAGTTGTGTTAGATTCAGGTTTGAGGTGACACCTGGAGAACAGTAGATCTGTAAGGCCTTGTTTAAACTCCCAGCCCAAATCTGACTTTTGGGCATGTAGTTGATTTTTGATGACTGGGGGTCGGGGGGGAACTCACAAATGAAATGGGTCCAAACCTATTTGGAGATGGTTTGACAATTAATTCCAATTGGATTTTTACAGAGGCATCTCAGTCTGGACACTTCTACTTCTCAAATCAGATTTTAAAGTGTCTTTTGTGTCGCTCACAACAAACAAAAAATGTCAAATCCAGAGTGTTGGACGTGCTGGAACTGTATTGACGACTACGTTGTTTCCACAGTAATCCTGCAGATGAGTTGATGTCTGGACAAACAAATCCAAGCGGTGACTTTTTAATATCACAGTATTTTCTGATTGGTCCACTGTGTCATCAGTTTTTAAATTGAATGGTTTCAAAAAAGCTATAGAAATGAAAGACTGTCCCAAAAAATCTTGTAGTTTGTTCAAATATTCCTTCCACCTTCCAAAAACATCATCAGAATTTTAACTGTTCCTTCAAAACAATATGAGGCACACATTACAGTTACATATGGTGGATCATGAGTGCCATCACTGCAGCTGTAGATTTATTAATAGTAGTATTTATAAGTGACACTACAGGCTCCATTTTGTCTGTTTCAACTTAATAAATTCCAGAAAATCAAAATATGGCGATGTGCATGTGGTGTTTGCCACACTTCTTACGATACAATATGCTTTTCTGAACATTCTTTGCATATCTTCAGTGCTTGTTTCACTATGAGGAGAGTAAAAACAGTCCTCTTTAATAGAATGTAGTGCAACACTTTGTGCAGAATACCGAACAAAAATCATCAGGCTCACAGTTTCTGATAACAGTAAAGTAGCTCTGCTGATCAGATGTCTGAAAAAAATAAAATATGGTGAGCATCATTGTGTATTGTGAAAATTTCTTGAAGCATCTCAATAACATATTTTTGCTATAGTGTTCATTCCTTTAGAATGGAATAATGAAAATAATGAGGGAAAAAAAATACTACCTTTGTCTTTTATGTTGGGTACAATGTCCGGTATTTATAAATACTCCTCAAAAACATGACCAGACTGAAATATGTCAATGTAGTACGTCAACAGCACGGTAACATTACAGAGAGTCCACGGTATATCAGCCACTATTCCAAGTCCTTGTTGAAGCACTAGGTCGCTATTAAAATAACATTTTACTTAACCCCTTTTTTAAAAAGAACTGTCCACATAATTCAACAGCTGCAATATAAACAAAGTAATTTGGAGCGGTTTGCTAAGAAACGGTCTGTTCTAGAGAAATGTACACAGTCAATACAGTTCACGCCTCCAAAGTCTCCCTCATAGAAGAAGATTACATTAAATGGTTACACATGATTTCAGAGACACTGACTTTTAGTAGTTTGATAATTAAGTTTTGGCTTGAAATGTTTAATGTTTATACTTTATTTTAGTTTTTATTTTATTGTAATCCCCTCTTCGCTGCAGGGTACACGGAGACCAAATCATCCCCCAAAGAAAACTTTAAGAATTATGTTTTACCATCATAAGCAGTCTCATTACAAGAGAGGGCAGTAACCTGACTAATCTGAATGTGAGTCGATGGAACCAGACTTTTTGCCCAGGTGATTTTGTTTCTGTTGGCCCATATGTAAACAGCAGCTGGTGTGTTCAAATGATGCATAAAAGTAAAAAATGACAAAAGTGTGGACACCTGTTTTTCTATGGACAGTGACTACATGTAGTATAGTAGGCTCACTGGTGGTTTGGGATAATAAGTGTTGTAGACAGAGTGACCTCTGGTTCCCATCACCACCACCGTAAAGGAATTGGTCTCTCTACAGTGAACCACTTCACATCAAAACACTCTGAATTACTCAGTTTACATCTCAAGACCTGAACTATCCGGACATTTTGATATTTTGGTGGAATTCCCCTTTAAGGCATAATAGGCTGTTATTCAGAGACAATAGGAAGGAAAGAAGCCTCGTCGTTTCAGACATAACCCTGGAGGGTTTCGGACGTTAACACAGCACTGGAGCAAATGCAAGGGTGTTTTAACGATGCTGTTCCCACAGAGAAGGTTAACAACGACGTGTCCTGGATTTGTCAGAGCGATAAGAGGGAGAAACTTCAGCAGTAGCCAGTTAGCCTGTGTAGGTTCAGATACCACAGTAAACCCCGGCCGAGCCACACACGACAACAGCACAAATAACCCACATCTACACTCTGATACTCACTATAGGCTCATGATCGGTCCACTTTCAGGATCGTAAACACTCAGTTGATTAACCGCTGGTTTCGGTTTGTTGTCATATGACTGACTTGAGCGGGAATTTCCGGGATCCAGTTAAAAGCTTGTTGGTGGCTTTAATAGGAGAGCGCTACGCAGCACTGCCCTCTAGTGGTTCCTCCAGGAAAGGTCTGTTATTGTTTAGCTAGCCAAAGCTTTCAAGCAAACGCTGAACAGTGACTCAAATTATGCATTTTCTACAATTTATTGCACTTCATTTTCCTTACTTATGACTTTTAGGCGGTGTTATGTACCAAAAAAACAGCCGTTATTAATTTTAAGAAACTCTGTTCCAGCCTCTCTTTATCCTCTAGAATTAAACATGCTGTTTTTGTTGAACCCTGACTGTGAAGACATATAGCCCACAGTAGGGTGTACATGTCCAGTCCATTAATATGTCTGGTATAAATCAAGCATGTACTCTATTTATTGTTAAGAATAGACAAATACCTTTTACTAGGACATTTTGTTGCCATATCAAATTGTTGCTCTTTCTCTCTCGTCCACTGAGCAAAGAACAGCACGCTAAATATATCATTTAACTCTAACATATCACTTAGGCTTTCCGGTTTTGGCTAAAAGTGATATCCTCCGGGAGAACCACTTTTTTTGACTGCCTTATTTTACGTAGACCTGACTTCACTGCAACCGTTTGCCATCATTGCGAAATGTTAGCCTAGACCAGTGTTTCTCAGCACGGGTCCTGGAGGCACCCTGCCCTGCACATTTTAGTGCTTCCCCCACCCCAACTCACTTGATTGAACCCACCAGCTCATTAAAAAGCCAAATAGCAACATTGTTCGGGCCCCATCTGGCCCTCTTGCCACATGAATTCATGGCGCTTCCCGGGTGAAATGTGTGGGCCACATACATACACCGGATTCGGGCCACACATCAGCCAGAAGCAGGCAACTCTGCTGCATCTCTGCCAGAAGTGAACCAGAATGGTTTTGAAACATGTGGATCATATGAGTGTCTATATAAGTGGACCACTTTTGGCAAACATACAGGCTGCCAGCAGACAGCACTGCTGTGTCTGTTTAAGTATCAAATTCTAATCGAGGGGGACGTGTAAACTGTTTTTAGGCAATGCCAGTCAGGGTTGCCTTTAATGTGCCTTGAAAACAGATATTTGTAAATGGCCTCTAATCTCTGGGCTCTCATCCAAAAGACCATTTGGGTCTGCCTTATACCCTGAATGTGTATTAATTGAGCTAAACTGCTGTAGGCTGATTAGGGAGATGTACACTCGATGGACACTTTAGTAGGAACACCTCCTTATAAGTGCACTCATTTTCCAGCTCCACTCAGAATTAAATGGTTAAAGCATTTAGAGTGATTCAGAGTGATTTAATGTTAAATAATTCATTTGTTTATCCAAGCAGTGTTCTTTACGGTGGGGCTGTTAGGAACCAGAGGTCTCAAAGCCACCAGAAAATCTACACCACTTTTGATATAAGACAAGAAACCCAAATAAACACAGAATGCTATTTTAAATTGGCCCTATCTGAAAAAGTTACTGCCCCCTAAATCAACCAGTTAAGCAAATTCAATAGACTAGAGAGTTATTTTCACAGCTACACTCAGACATGATCACTGCCAGAGCTGCTGAATCTAAACATCAGAACCTTAAATAGAACCTGCCTGGTTATGTGAAGCAGCTAGAAGGTCTAAAAAAGCATCACATGATGCCACAGTGCCGAGCCTTACTAGGAGTGGCCAGCCAGAATTTCACCAAGGGGCCTTTGATGACTCTTCCAGGTGGTCACAAAAGAACCCTAATGAGCATCTAAAGAACTGCAGGTCTCTCCTGCCTTAGTTAAGGTAAAGTGCATGATTCCACAATAAGAAAGACACTGGGCAAAAACAGCATCCATAACGTTTAAACCACCACTGACCAAAAAGAAAACAAAGGCTCGTCTCATATGGTTCCACTACCTCTAGATGAAGCCCAAGACATTTTTTGGGATAATATTCTGTAGACTGGAACTCTCCGGGGAGCTTATTGGAAGACATGGTCTTGCTACATCTGGCATAAAGCTAACAATGCATTCCACCATAAGTACCTCATACCAACAGTCAAACATGGCGGTGGTAGTGTGATGGTCTGGGCTGGACCCGGACAATTTATCATAACTGATAGTAGCATGAATTCTACTCTCTGTTTGAAAATCCTGAAGGAGAATGCCAAAATGTCAGTTTGTGACCTAAAGCTTAAGTGCAGTTGGGTTATGCAGCAGCACACTGATCCAAAGTACACAAGCAAGCCTACATCTGAACAGCACAAAAGAAACAAAATGAAGGTTTTGGAGTGACCGAGTCAAAGTCATGACTTCCCATTAAATGGTCCCATTAAGATGATGTGGCAAAACCGGCAGTTCATGTTTAAAGAAAATAATGAAGTTCTGTAAAGAAGAGTGGGCCTATATTCCTCCACAGAGATTTAAAAGACTTTATCACAAATGTTTGATTGCAATCGTTTCGAACAAATCTTAATTTTTAGCAATAAATTGAATGATTATTCAATAGCTGAATGGAGGCCCACTGCCCTGCTAGTTGTATGGCTCTCATTGCTTTAGCACAATCACTTTAACTCAAAAACAAGCAGTTAAAGAGCTGTTTAGTTGGATCAGGCAAGTTGGCAGCAGGGAGAACTCTAAGAAGTCAAGGGCCCATGTCCTCCAGGACCACGCTGGAGAAACAGTGCCTTAGAACATCCTTCATGTATCCTTCCACCATGAATGAATTCAAATACATCAAATGAACTACGTTTTTAGAGCTCTTTCATATACACTCACGATCAAATGAATAGTTGCACAAATAGTTGCACCCATAAGAAATCA
Source organism: Prochilodus magdalenae (assembly GCA_024036415.1). Lineage (NCBI taxonomy): Eukaryota > Metazoa > Chordata > Actinopteri > Characiformes > Prochilodontidae > Prochilodus > Prochilodus magdalenae. The sequence continues at coordinate 86,241 of JAMWET010001474.1, read as the reverse complement.
GCCGTCAGGAATAAAACTTGATGGGTAGGTTTGACATCATAAGACATGCAAATGATTCAAGTTTCACGCTCTGCTGTGCATGTGAGGTAAGCAAGGATGGGCCTTTTTGCTGTAGCTGAGTGACACAGGACTACATGCACACAGACATTACAGTGACTGCACTTCACACTACGTCAATGTTGTGCAATAGTGTAGACAGCCAGACTGTCATGGAGTGATTCAGATTGGCACCGCGTCATCTTCAGTAACGAGTCCTGCTTTTGACTTGATAGAGACAACTAACACATCCATGTTTGAAGGCACCAAGGTCAGTACCAAGATGAACTGTTTGTTGTTATGCGTCACACTTCCAGCCTGGTGTCACTCTCCCTCGACCCCCACCGCAATATCTGCAGGAACTGCAATTGGTGTGGTGCAGCCAATAACACCCCTATCCACCAGGAAGCTACCGTGAGACTGGGGTTCAATTCGTGGTCTGGGTGACTATGCTGTGCTACACCAATAAGAGTCCTTGGGCAAGACTCCTAACACTATATTGGCCTACCTGTAATATGATTAACCTTGGAAGTCCCTCCGGATAAGAGCGTCAGCTAAATGCCATAAATGTAACTGTGTGAGAATATTCAAACTGCATGGGATGGATTATCACAGGACAGCATTTGGAACCTCTACAAACCCATGCCAAGACATCTGGCATGTTGCATTAGCAAACATGGTGGCTTAACACCATACCGAGAGAGACCTACTTCTGTGGGTGTAGCTCAATGAATATTACCCATATCAGTCTAAATTTATCATCATTTATTTTTACTGGTAACCTTTATCTTCCTTCCCAATAGCATTGCAACCTGACCCTCTTCCTTCTGGTTGCAACTCTTCTTTCGATGATGAGTGTAATACCTTCCTGTAAGGTGCTTTTAGAGGTGGACGTCTGGTTGCTATCATTATGTCTTTGGCGACATATTTTGCATCTCACCATGCAGAAATTTTGAAACGTTGGTGGAGTTGTCCTATAAGCCTAGTCCGGAGGCTACTAGTCGAATAAAAAAGCAGCGCATGCTAAGCCCCGCCCCCTAGGAGGAGCCTTTGGTCTTCCTGGCCAATCAGAGCTCATCACCGCGCTGGCAGCTGACAGAGCGAGTGCTTGAAGCAGCGCTGAGCGGAGATGGTTTAAGTGAGAGGAGCACAGACTTCATACAGGACTACTACACCAGCATCATCACCTGCTTTACCATGAAGTTCGAGCCATCATGTGAATCTGTTCTGGCGCGGGAGTTACCCAAAACCACGTGATAGTCCTTCAGAGACTTGTGAAAAGAGTTGGCATACGAGTCTACCGAAAGCCCGGACTGTATCACTGCTGCGTTGCTGCTAACCACTCAGCTGTTGACGGTTCTTTAGTGTGTGACCAGACCGACAAGAAATACCGGACCTATAGACCAGCACCACCATTCTGGCACAGCTTTTGTAAGGTAGGCTACTTACTACATCACGTCCGCATGAGATCCAGTGGTAACACTACATTAGTGTGCTGACCACAGAAACCAGGCTAGAGAAGCCTTAACCTGTACTAGTACCTGAACCCGTACTAGTACTCAACTTCTAGAGCTGTAGTGTAGCTGCTTAGTACACCAAGCATCTGTCAGCACATGAACTGAAACTTTATTTCTGTTTATGGTCTGAAATAAATAAACCTCACACGGTCAGAGGTGTGACCAGTCTTGAAGCAGTCCAGATGCTGCTGTCGACAACATGACATAATGAAATCCCACACAAAAGGAGAAATGAGTAATTTCATACTAATGACTGAATGAGCAACGCTTTCCTGCACACACACGGTAGTGTTCACAAGTCCACTTGCCATATTAACACCCAAACCAGTAAACAGTGTTGACTGTATGACTATAAACTTAAAGACTAAAAGATGTTGCAGTGTTTAATTCAGTATTTCAGTATTTTTAGAAAGTTAGTCACTGCCAAATAGTATACAGTACATACATATTGTTTATTTATTTATTTATTGTTATTTTTAATAGTAATTTCTTGAGTTATGAGTCTGAGGTTTGGTCACCGTGTTTCTGCATTACGTATGTTCGTAACTGTATTCTTAGTGGTATACAGCCATAATAAATCATCAGCTGCACTGTTGATCTAGCATTTCTTTATGTTTACTGTTTCTTTATATTAGTGCTAGCATTATATATCATCGCTGTCTAAAGAAAAAACAAGTATCTTCAGAATGGCAACCTTACAGGAGTGGGCAAAAACCTGACTTAGTTACAATGTAAGTCAATGGAACCAGACTTTTCCCAAGCAATTTTGGGGCCGTTTCTGTTGGCCCATTCGTCATGACTTTTTTACACAGTGTAAACAGCAGCTCCTGTGTTCAAATGATGCATAAAAGAAAAAATCATCAAAAGTGAAGATACATGTTTTTCTGTGGACAGTGACAACATAATATCGGCTGCTTTTCCTGAGAACAGCGCTCCTGAACGTTTGTACATGTACTCCACAATATGTTTAATGGATTATGATCTGAAGATACTCCGACAAAGTACAAACAACCAACAGAACTGTTCATGTTACTGATTATAAGGAGAAACTTAGCTTATAAGCCACCACTAGTTCATGACGGTACACAGACCCGAGGGCGCTGAGAGTTCAAGTGATTTCTTCTACTCGGAGAGTGGAGAGCGGCGGACACAGAGGTTTAAATCAATAACTCATGCGATTTTGTTTCCAGTTTTCCAGGCCCGGTTGCAGAGATGCAGACATTTGGAAGAGGGAAAAGAGTGGGATACTGGCTCAGCGAGAAGAAAATCAAAAAGCTGAATTTCCACACCTTCGTGGAAATGTGCAGGGCTAGTAAGCGTTTCTTTCCAGAAACGCCCACCCTCTTTAGATAGCAATTGACACTCATTGTATGTTATCTTCTCTCAGAAGCCGGTTGTCAACATACCATTAAATATATCTGTGCTGGCCAGGAATGATCTCAGATGATTTCAGTGTTTATGTGAAGCGTTAGCCCTGTTTTGAACCGCTTCATCATGTTGTTATACTTCGTCTCAGAGGAGGTTAATTAATGACTATGTTACTACTGTAACACAGTGGAACAGTGCAGGCCGATATAAGCAAAGAGCTGTGTGTTTATCTATGCAGTTTAACCTGTAAGGAAAAAGCACAGTTCATCATAGTCCTAAGCGTGTGGTCGCATGTTCATCAGACGCTGGGCCGTGTAGCTGCATCCCAACAATAGTTAGCACTGACACTGGGGGGGGGATCTCATCAGCATGAAAATCACGTCATGACAATATTTTAAAACTCAAATAAATAACCAGGAGAGATTTCAAAAGCAGCAGCAGTGTGTATTTGATGGTGTCTTACTGTATTTTAAAGCATCACATGATTAGATTAGTTTATTTTATAGTTTATTTCTATAACGAGTTACACTGTGTCTAAGCTTAGGGGAAGATAATAGTGTTAAAGATCACACGCCTATATTTTTTTCATTCTATTTTAGTGTAGAACGTCTACATTTGTAAATATGTTCAAAATATATACACAGTATAATGTAGGAATTTTAATGTCTTAATTTTATTTAATAAAAAAAAGAATAAAATGATACACACTGAAATGTTAATATATATATATATATATATATATATATATATATATATATATATATATATATATATATATATATAAATATATATAAATATGTGTCAAACTTGTAATATATATTTTCAGTGTATAACAAGAATACTGTATAGAATATATACAGTATATATATACAATATATATATATATATATATATATAGAAAATATTTTCTTTTTCTCTTTTTTACTTAATTAGAAAACAGCCTTTTTACGTTGCGTGTAATTTAATCAGAATTGGACCAATAGAAATGGGCCAAAATGAAAACATATGGTTACATTGACTTGCATTAAACACGTAGTATGTTTATTCCTTCTCCTGTAAAGTTATCATTTTGGAGGTACATATTCAGTATACATTCTTAAATGTATATCATCTTCACACGGTGTTGTCTTTCGGTGTATTTCCGTCAGCAGTAACTATGTTACTGTAATATATTATATATTCATAGATATTAAATGGAACTAATGCATTGCTTTTTTCCAGCACACTGTCGTACTAACAGGACGCACTTCTATGTGTTTGCCAGTAGATCATTATCTGGGCAGTCCCTGTCTAGGGGACTCCCATTACAGAGGTTGTATGCTACCAGAGATTGCAGCAGGGAGCTGTTCCTCAGGCTTGTTTGAATTACAAAGCTGCTCCCAAGGATTCTTAATGAGAGGGTAATATGGCCGTCGGTGGTGTATTTTGGCCATAAAAAGGCAGAGCGTGGACAAAGTGCGCTGGTTACCTGGGTGAGCACCAAGCTGTCAGCCCTGTTTTCGAGAGGCTTAGGAGTAGCATTGCTCACATATCTCTAAAGACTCCACACATTCTTAAGTGTCTGATGTAGGGCCATTCTTGGGACTTGTTACTGTATTGATTCAAAGGGAATGTCCAGTCCAGGCAGCCCAGCTTTGTAGTAGAGTGCAGGAAGCATGGCCCTTGACGATGCTAGAGCTCTATTTTACTTGTAGGACAAGCTTGAATGTCATTAGCAGAATGCATGTTTTTGTGTACGAATGACACTTAAGCTTTCATGCCCACTAGGAATTGTTGCAGCGTAGGGTCAAAGTGATATCACTCAGCACAATGTTCAGCGGTAACTGATGTGTACAGAGAATCTGTGGCCAGCTGATTCCCAGACATACTTTAGGACAAAATATTTAGAGATCCGTGCTTTACGTCTCTTCTTCCAATAATTTGTTAAGCTGTCATCCTATAGACCCTAAGGGAACGTACATAGGCCCACATTCTCCTCACTCTCATGGCTACGAAAGGCACCAAAAGAGGTTCCTTGGAGCAATGCCATTAAAGCACCACTGTCCCTATAACCCATAGGGCTGTCACGATCAATAGCACCTTATTAAACCACAGAAGCCAAAATGTTGTGATGCATATAGAGTGTGGTTAAAATGTCCCGAGGTTTCACTGTGGTATGTTTTTCCTGTAGCGCCCTTCCCCAACGCGCATGCATGCACTTGTACATTCGTGCATGTATAGTGCACATGAGCGTGGGCTTGTTCTTAGGTGCTTGTGTCAAACAGTGTCAGAGAGAATGTGGAGAATTTCAGCCCTATTCTCGTGAGGGATTGCAGCCCTCAGCCTGAGAGGGATCCTCACCTCACTTACAAAAAGCTCTTTTTAGGTTGCCAAGTATCTGGATTTCCCCACTTTTCTTTCCATTTCTGTTTAAACCAGACACCCTGTTCAGTGTCAGTCTTGTTATTATAATGTACAAACTTCTCTGTTAGTCATTAGTAACATTACTAACTCTTTAAACCCTACAGAGTCTTCAGCAGGTCCACACCTTCTTGCTCATAACTCACAGCTCACATATTCATTTTATAGTAGTTAATGAATGACTTAAGTCTTAATGTGATCATATAAGGTTAATGAGCTTCATACCTATTGCAGTGTGAGTCAGACATACGGTATATTGAACTGAATTTCATCCACCCTTTCATCCGTCCTGTTTTATACCCTACAGAAAGATCATATGACATTCTTTAGTGAACAGATGTGTTTTCATGCTGTACTTTTCATGTGTGATGCCTGTGTAAATGTAATTCATGGATGATGTGAGGTGTCATATGATCACATATATCCCATATATTTGACCATGCGTTTTGTAGACATTTAACATGAGCTCACATGTGAAATGCATGTGACTTTTTTGTAGGCGGTGTAGGTGTCAAAGGGGAACAAATCCAAGCTCCTTCTAAGATTGTGTTCTCTGTTTTCTGTGTTGCAGGAAGAGGGGCATTGAGATGGTGCAGGTAAGCAAGTTTTATGTGCTGTGTTGACACTGAACACGTCTGCTTGTACCAGCAGTAGGTCCTTTTGTGCTGAATTCACATTGCAGTCGTCTTTATGTGTGCACATTTGTATCTGAATTCCTTGAAATATATTTTATTATCTTTATTATTGTCACTACACAAGGCGTAGTTTTCATTTACTATTAAATTAAGGAAAAAAGGAGGTTCGCAGTCTGAGAGAGTGCAGTTGGAGAGAGTAAATGTAAAGTCAGATTTGGTCCTACAGCTGAGTGTGGAAATAGAAAAATATAATGACCTTTAGCTGGAGGAAAAAGACCACAGAAAGGCCACAACCATGCAAAAATAGAACTTTCCATTCTCCATTGTGACCACACAGTGGGGTGAATACTTTAAGAATCTGAACACTGGTCGACCCCAGTGTCTGATATACCAAGCTCAGAAATGACGCTCAGAAAGGATGCTGTATTTGTAATACCTACAACCTCTAGGGTCTCCATATCACCTAAACAGCGGCAGTCGTTATTAGTCGATTAATGAGCGTTAATGAATGTTCATTAATCCTATAACTGAAGGACTGAAATACATTTGTAACTGAATACATTTAGACAGAAAATGCATTGATTATTAAGGTTCTGTAATTAAGTTTTCATTAGAGAAAACTTCATTAGAGATTCATCATGCGTGCGGGTGGTTTTTAGGGCTGCTCCCATCGATCATGTTCTATAATAGAAAAGTGGAACAATAGAATAGACTCTACTGGGAAATAACAAACCGAGCAAGGCCTTTAAAAAATTCCTTTCAAAGTATTGTATATAGATGAGTCTGTCAGACTGTTTGTTTAGTTACATCTCACAGCGGCTTGTGGTTGAAATACTCATAAAATCAGTGGGTGGACTTCCATTTTCCATTTAAGTTAGAGGAACTGTAAACTGTGGATAGTTGTTTTTGTTTTTATCATGAGGCTAGAAATGTCATTGGCTGCTTCGTCGTTTTTAGTGACTGCTATGTTTTCTGTGGTATCATTGTGGTATCAGCTTGTGCAATGAGCAGTATATTACTGAAGGTCATGTGAAAGAAGGGTTCTTAGAAATGATTCCAAAGAAGAACCTTCTGCCAGGGCCCACAAGAGCCTTTATAGAGCAATGTTTGTAAATATTTTGAGTCAGAAGAAGTTTTTTTAACACATGATGTAAAGCTTCTATAAAAATGAGGCGGAACTGTTTAGGAACAGATATATTTAAGAATGAAGCTGGTAGTATATTTGTCTGTGTGTTTGCAGTAGTTTCAACATAGTGTTCTTTTCATAACAGTAAATTCTGAAGCACGTCTTTACCAGCTAGTCCGGTCTGTTAAGTTGGATATTTAACTCAAAATATCTTGTTTGCAGTAAACATATCATAAACTCAGACACTACCAGACAAATCTTTAGACATGGCTACTCATAGAAGGTTTCCTTATTTGTTGCTTAATGCTTCAGAATAAAACTGAAGACATCAAACTATAAAATAGCTCAAAGAAAAATTATTCGGTCCAACTTAAAAACCTCTAAAAAGCTTTCCTTATTGCAGTGGAGGTTAATATAAGAAAATATAGCAGAAATATAGGGCTGTGATAGATCAAGAGTATATGTGGTATCTTACATCTCAGCAGTTGGAGCCTTTAAAATAACCGAAACCATCCATTCAGTTGGGTGTGTCTAAACTTTTGACTGATCCTGTGTGCATATTGAATGGACCAGAATCGAGCTCTTGATTATCAAGATGTGAGCTTAAGAAACTGTGAGAATGAAAAACAGCAGGACACTTTTGCTAATTAGTGTAATTTTTAGATTTAGATTTTGTCTAAAACACATTTCAGTCAAATGGGAATTCCACTAGATTTTCAAAATGTATGCGAACAAGGTCATTCTAAATAGTTTGCTGAAGCTACTTGTGTCTTCTTCTTTAAATGTAATATTGATGATGGCAATATGGTGGTATATATGAGGGAGAAAATGCCAAAATGCCAGAAAATGGATAAAACCTTAGGACGAAATCTCACTGTACGTAATGTCCTTGGCATCAAGCACTTTTGGAACAAGTCCATGTATTAACTGTCTGTGTTTGGAGCTGTGAGGCATGAAACTCTTCAGACCTCTGCTTCCTATCACAATCAGTATATATAATTCTGACTTTGTAATTTCATCTAAAATGGAGCATTTGACACTAAACCACCCTGAATGACTGTATTTGCATCTAAATGATGTAATATCACAAGGTAAAACAAGACTTTTTGGGTGTCCATGGTCCAAAGTGAGCAATACAGAGTTAACAGGCTACTGAGAAGTAACCTTACCTCCCATTTGGCCAAATAACGGTTCATTATCATTAAAGTTCCAGTCAGTTCCAGAAATATAAGTTTATGTATGCCGTAGCATTTCCAACACTTAACATCTCACCACATGTGTTGTTAAGGTGAACTTTTACTGCTTCCGTCATTAATATTTTGATGGCAGCCCAAACAAGTTATCCAGTTCAGAGTTATTTTTGAAAATACATTTTCCTAACCACTACAGTAGAAAAGGTACCTATGCTTGCAGGATGCTATTTTTGTAATTTACACCCTCACTGGTTTTAACATTAACCACTAGAAACCTTTACTTCATGACATCACTACATCTCTACACTGCAGTACTGATACATTCTGCTAGCATTTAACAGATATGCATTGTTACATACACTAACAGTGGTGACTTCCCATGTTGGGTAAATACTACTGATGGATAGTTTAAAATCTGATATTTGAAGCCTGTAACATGATTAACTCTGTATGTTGCAGTGTTTCAGTAAATCATTCACTAAATTCTTCAACTTGAAGCTGCAATTGTGATGGAGGAGCTCTTATAACATGTTGTTATTATTGTACTACTTCTAAGCATTTCGTTAATGTATAATGCATAAGAAGCATGGCTATGAAGTGTAATAGATTTTTTGGAAATAATTATAGCCATGTTTACGATGCCTTATGGATGCATCATAGCATGTTATAAATGTGTGTTCAGAGGTAGACATGGCATTTATAGAAAATATTTTAAAATCTAAAAGCATTCAATGCTTCTTATATTTCTAATAAATCCAGCTACTTTAAGGTGCAGTCATTTCTGACACTGACATTGGCACTGGCACAGCACATGCAACTTGCATAGAAAAGCCATTACTGGAGTATAAAGACCCCTGCACTGGGCTGTGGAGCAGTGCAACCGCGTTCTCTGGAGTGCGTTATTCAATAGTTTTGGGACCGGTTGGTGTTGTGTTTGTGATCACTAATGCTCCGAATGCAATCAAATCCTCATGTCAATGTTCTAACATCTAGTGTGAGGTGGAGGAAGAGGATGTTACCGCTGCAACCAAAGACAGACAGCCTGTTAATACCCTTGGTTTCAGAGCAGACATAGAATGAGCAGGTGCCTACAGCCTTATGGACATGTATTGCACCTTTGTTAATGTAGATGGTAAAAGGGTAAGATAAGTGGGAGCTAGAAATGATTAATATGCGTACATGTGTTCATGATAAGCTCCATTTAAGGATAAGCCAGGACAATGTCTTATAAGACGTGCATTTAGTCTTCTTTGTAGCACAGTTTCTCATATTAAACCGGTACCCTCGTATTACTATTAACCCTGCTGCCCTCACCTTATAATGTCTGTGTTAACTTTGAGAGAGGGAGCAAAACAGATCGACTTGGCTACATGAAATCAGTCACTCAGCTGAATCGTGTGCTAATTCTAATTTCCTAATTTCATCCAAATCTCTTAGATTACTCTGCACAAATCTGTAAATATTGGATGTGACGGAACAGATTTAGGGAGGCCGGTTGACTATGGCATGCTGGAGCTCAGTAGAACATCCGTCATTAACACCATTCGTCTTCCACTCTATGGTACTTTGTTTTTGTGATTCTTTTCAGGCCCTCATTCAGATTATTTTATAGTGATCCAGTCCTTACAGTCTACCTCAGATAGGCCTAAGGAATTAGGTGGTCTAAAGCTGGCTAATTTTGAAGTACTTTACTGAGCCTTCCAGACGTGAGTTACTATATACAAGTCTGGATGACTGATGAATCTTTGGCCCTCTGGAGAAAACTTGGAGACTGCATTAGTCAATGTGCTCTGACTTCCACTTTCTTTCCAATCAGACTTAAGCCCTCTTTTATCAACCTCCCTTACAACATTACGCAAGGTCCGCCAAAAATACACTAAACTCTCTGAACTCGCGTCATCGTGCCCCGTATGACACAGCGATGCCTTTTCAGCTGTGCATGCCGGATGATCAGTCACAAGTGTACATATTTGACAAGGCTTCAGATGAAAATGATTTGCACCTGTGGCAATGCATCATGTGAATTCATCCTGACTCATCCTATTTATTTAAGTCGTGTTTATTTGGTCATGTAGCCCATACGGTGTGAGCTCTGGGTTAAAGCCTAGGCTAATAGAAATCCATACCTGGCAATTTGGGCTGTAAAGAAATGGGAATCATTGTGGGTTGCCAGCTATATCGTATACAGTGCGACGCAAGCAGACTTGTTGGCAGAAAGATTTGATGTTTGTCTATGATTTGCATCTGTCAGGATTGAGAATATTTACTCTGAGTTATCCTTTGTGTGTCATCCTCATATGACAGTCAACATACTCATGTTTGAACAGCACATGCTCTTGTGTTGCTTATGTATACGTCTGAGGTAAGACAGCAGTTGCTGACCTGTTATGATCACGCTAATGAGTTAAAGGATATGGTTATTTGGGCCAGCAGGGTGGTGCAGTGGGAAGTGCTTCATGTGTGTCCTTATTGGGTTCCTCCAGGTTCTCTGGTTTCCTACCACAAAGACATGTAGTCTTTGTGACCATGCATATCTGTGTGTCTATCCTGTGATGGACTGGTGGCCTGTCCAGGGTGTATCCTGCCTTCAGCCTAATGAGCACTGGGATGTAGGCTCTAGCAGTATCCACAAACCAGAACAATAAGCGGCTTAGAAGTTGAATTATGCATATTTGCTGACGAGGTTGCTGTGAAGCACACTTCCTGTATTAGGTTTTTATTCAAATGCCTTGTTTCGCTTTGTTAAGAGTAGGATGACCAGACATCTGTGTCTTCTGGGGGACAGTTCCTGTGTTTGGTGGACATTTCCAGAGAAATGTCCCCATTTTGAACTGAATTTAACCGAGTTAAAACACACTGGATAGTTCTTAGAAAGACCTGCAGCAGAGCAAATGGGCTGACGTGTCATGTTGTGCTTGTTTTGGCTCCTAGAGGGAGGGAATGCTGCCTAATCTAGCCTAGTTTTAGAGAATAGTGCTGTGTAGTTTTTAAGGCACAAGGAAACCCAGAAATTGAAAGCAGGGGTGGGGTTTTGGGACTTGAATTGTACTACCAGGTGATAGGTGGGTATCTGACATGTGGAAGCATACAGTCTACTTGAATGTAGCTCCATGCCATCTATATATAGTGTGTTAAAACTAAACTGCGTCACTCTTTCAGTCATCCATATATGACATATGGCATGTGTTGATGGCAGCCATCTCTGTCTCTCCAGAACTGGAGCTGGGCTAGGGGTGTGTTAAGGGTCTGGCTATTGGGTATTGTGCTGTAGTCAGAGATCAGTTTTACTTCCAAATATTTAATATGAATTATGGCCTCCTTTTGTGGTACATGTATCTCTTCCTTATCCCTGTCTACGCTGCTAGACTTAGTAACTTTGGAGACCATTATAATTAGAATTATTGGCCAATGGTGCTTACACAGAGAAGAATTTGATCAGCTTATGTGGAGTGAAACACATTCACACATTCACACACTCTAGTGAACACAGGGGCAGTATGCACACTTGCCTGGAGTGGTGGGCAGCCCTAGTTACTTTAGTTAAAATAGGTGCTCCTGTAATCAGTCAGCTTTGTCTGTATTGTGATTATTCATAATTTCATAACTGTATGTAGAGCATTAAGCACCATTAATAAAACCTGAGAAATTGTTGCGTATCATGACGTGTATCATGGTCTGGAGAGACATTCCAATTTAGATCTGACTTGCCTAAGAATCAGTACCGATAGTCGATTAGTCATGACTGGCTAATACCTGATCCATTGATTAAGGCTAGTATCAAAGCCGATACTGATCCAGAATATTAGGTCGGTGCATCACATAAAGAATGTAATTTGGGTGGCCTTGCATGCATGCCCATCTTGATCAGAGTGGCTATCAGTGAAAATAAACTGAATGGATATTTGCAATGGTCTTTGCCATGTTCTCTATTTCAGGGACTCTGGGAACGAACCCAAAGTCAGCCGTTCTTTGTTTGGGGATGTTAATGTGAAGGTTGCTTAGACTGTCTGTGTGTTTCTTTAGTGTCATGGTTTAGAGGCGTATAGGCAGGGCTGAGGGACTAGGTCAAGGTCCTGCAGCCTTCGATCTAGCTCTTTACTATCTGATGGATGGCTTGAGATAAGAGACTGACTCAGCTAAAACACACACATACATAGCTTTGCTCTGTTCTCTGGTAAGCGATATTGCTTTGACAGATGTATAATGAATAGGCAGTAAAGGGTGTGGAAAGCAAAGAAAAGAGGGGATGGACTTTGACCTGATTTTGCGTCATACATTACCTGCCTGTGCTACGCCCAGTCATAAGCTGTGTGCTGTCATAATAAATCTCTCTTAAATACGGATCAATAGGCTAATCGACAGAGATATGCTCTGTTTTCTTTGCTGGGCCTTCGGGTGCTGCGGTTTCACTGGGTCCTGTGCGTTAGCACTCAACAGGGCAGATTTTTAGTCCAGTTCAGAGCAGGTTTTTATTAACGAGCTCATGGAAATGAATGAATGGAACCCAGTTACACTATAGTTATATTCAGATAGATGATATCATGTTGATGTCCTTGGTTTTGGCCCATAGTCGAAACTATAGTTGATGATTCATTAATACACAGTCTGGTCACATGACCACTATATGACCACATCCTTTTTCCTCGATTGCAGCAGTGTGTAGCTCATAAAGGAAGTCACATTTTCGTGGCCCACTCATTCATGTGAAAGGCGCTCTCCCATTTGGGTATGAATCTATGCATACAGATCATGTACACCCATACATGCTGATTGTCCTCCCTGGGGTGGATGGAATCTTCCAGCAAGACATGTCACACAGCTGGAAATGTCCAAAAAGGGCATGAGCAAGACTTCTGAGTACTACCCTGTCCCCCTAATTCCACAGACTTGGACTCATTTTAGCTGTGGAACCACCTCAGTTGTCGTGTTTGCTTTATGGATCCTCCCCAACACACCCTCCAGCAGCTGTGGGATGCACAGCAATCAGCATTGGCTCCAGATACCTGTGACAACCTACCAGGACCTTATTAAGTCACTCCAGGCTCGGTTAGCATCTGTCCGTACTGCATATGGTGGTTACTCTGGATATTAGCTGGTGGTCATTAATATTATGGCTCGACTTTGTAGTATTATGTAAGAGCAGAATTTTTAAATGATAAAATTCCTTCATTTTATTCATTTTTTTTACATTTTCTGAATTCAAATATTGATATCAACATTGCCATTAACGGATATGTATTTTAAAATAGGGCTAGGAGAACACTGTCAATCAGGAAAACACTGTCAATAAATATCAATATTCAGTTTTTAAAATTACAGATATGTTACAGTGGCAAATTCAATGCGACTAAAACTGTTTCCTTTTCTATCAGAAGAGATGAAAAAAGCCAAATTCCATTTCAAACTGTGTTTGAGTTTTAGTAACAAATGTCAAAACAAAAAATTGAAAATGTACACATCAACACTGCTGGCGTCTTTTGGTGTCAGAGGTCATGTTTGCTCCTGTGGTTTGTTTACTCTTCTTTAGCTCTTGGAAGTCGGTGATGAACTCATCTAGTGTAAGGTGTCTACGTCTTTGAGTTGGCTAAAGAAGCAGTGATCGCTTTCCTCACTGTACTGCTTGATGAATGTGTTTCTTCTTTCTGCTTCATTTTCTTCCTGCAACCATTTAATTAGGGTTTTTAATGGGATTTCCATCCAGTATGTTCTTATGTTTTATGTTCTTAGTTCTTTAATCTGTATATTATATTAATAGTACACCCGTCTGTATAGTATGTTTATAGTACATTCAGTAATATATCTGCAAATGTTGTCCATACCTTTGCCTGTATCCTCTACATACTGCACTTGCTGCTTATTGCACTTGTGTAATGACAACAGAGTTAAATCTAATCTAATATATATATATATATATAGACATATATATATACACACACATTATTTTACTACAAATAGATTCAAGCAAAGGTGAGCTTACTACTGCTGGCTGGTTTTAAAAATGAAAGTAAATGTGTGGCTTGATTAACAACAGTTTACACTGCAATTTCTTTTTTAATCAATGTACTTGTTAGTGAGTGGGCTGTTGCTGTTTGAGGGGGTAATGAGATCAGTGCATGTATACATGTGGGCACTGGTTCTCTCAGTAGAGACATGGCGATGAAGGCTTATGCAGAGCTGTTAGTGCTTCTATCCTCAGTCTTATCATTTCTACTAACCTCCGCCCTGCTCTTATGGAGTGGTGGTGTCAGCATCTGGGGGATAAGATAATCTCACCACTTATTTATCCCTTTTTTGGGTTTGCTGAAGAAAGGAGGGTTATCTACCTTGCTGTGTTTGCATTACTGAATAGGATTCAACTTTTATTTGAGTATTTTTTATCTAATATTTGACAATTAAGCCTAAAATATGATCACTTATGGACTGCATATGGTTGGCACATAATGTTCATTCCAATAATTTACATTAGATGAAGCAAATTTGTTGCATGGAAGTATTTAGCCCTGAATTTTCAATGGTGGAAAACATGTGAATGATGTGCATTTAAGAAGTGCATCGGTGGCAGATCATAGGAGATAGGACAGTGCCACTTATTGAGACCCTTATTATGTTACTGTTTGCACTATGCACTCTGGTAGGTAGCGTTCTCTCCCCTCTTTTCTGCCATCTGCCAAACCCAGATATGCCCATGAGATACCCAGTGAAGACATGTCTCCACTGCTCCACAGTCTAGTGATGGTGTGCTATATATTACTCCAGCTACACCTGGCACTGCACATAGTGATCTTCGATTTGTGTGCAGCTGGTCTGGCAGAGCTAACATCATGGAGCTCTGATCATACAGTTCTTGTGCTGATGTTGCTTTTAGATGCAGTTTAGAACTTAAGGCGCTTGTAGTTCACAGCTTATTTACAGCTGACAATGTGTGTTGTAAAGAGCGCTATGACCTGAATAGACCTATAGTTGACCAGGGGAGATCTAGCAGGGCATAAATTCCAAACATTAAACATTGGCACCTTTAAAATTAGTACAACCCATTCTACTGCCAGCGTCAGTGGTTATGTGCTTGATGTTGTACACCTTTTAGCAATGGTTGTGACTTAATGGCTTTATGATTTGTAGTGTGTGTGGTCCTTAACTAGAGTTCCAATGCAGCATGTTCTGCTGATATTAATACCTGGTATTTCAGGAGATAATGGAAGTAAAATTCATTGTACTAGTCATCATATGTATCATTTCAGACTAATGGCAAAGGGGTGTAATAGATCAACAGAAATGAATGACTTCCCAGCTATGATCCAATTATTCAGCAGGTCTTCTATACATGAAGAGTTTCATATACAAATACTATATATTAATTTGGGACATGGAAGACTTTGTCACTTTGGCCTTTTTCTGTGTCTTATAAAGTTTATCATGGAATTCATTATCTGTGTAAAGCCTACTCCCGCCAATGTACATTATTGGTATTCAATGCAGGGACTGTCTATTATGTTCTAGTATAACACTTATCTATTACACACACACGTTATCAATAAAGCCATTTACCATCTGTTTACCATTTAGCATTTATCCATACTGCATGAGCTAAGTGAATGATCTGATCTTCAAGGGACTTTTTTGGGAATACAAGGAAATGTTTGCTGTAAACCCTTGTGTTTACATTTTCGGTGTAACGATAACCTGTTCCAGCTCTTCCGGCAAGAGAATCACATGCTGGTTCTGATTTTCAGGAAGAACTGGCTGGTTAAGTTGGAAAGGGGACCGGGGATTTGCACACTGCAATGACAAATAAACCCTGGTAATATGTTGATAGCAGTGAGCAGTTCTCCAGTATTACACCCACCCCTGCAGGTCCATCACACTTTGCAAGAACGAAGCCTGAGGTGTGTATCAACTGAAGCACTTAAACAGAAGCTGGAGTTTTCCTGACGTGTCCCAAAGGCACGAGCGTGTCTCATAAACAAACAGAAGTGTGATCCAGCTGGGCTCTCCATACCTATTTTCCTCGGTCACCCTTGACGTGTCCATGTGCTCATGATGTTAAAGTATTTACAGCTCTCACAGACTGTAGCCCTCTGAGAAATGTATTCATATTCCCCTCTGGCCCACAACATGGTGGGTCCCTTGATCTAAATTCTGCTTGTATTTACTGTAATGCTTCAAAGGATGACCAATGAATGGGTCGGTCTGTACAAAATGAGATACCCAGGCCACCCCTTCCCCCACCACCATATCCATAAGCTTGTGCCTTCTGCCAGAAACCACTGGATTTTTCCAAAGAAAATAGTTGCATGTCCCTTTGGTCCGGTCCCTGATGATCTGTGACCATTATTTATGCTCAGCCTTTAAAAGACATATAAATACGACATATGTACATAAAGAGTTTATTCCTCTGGGGCAGGGATCATCAACTTCCGCACCGTTTAATGATTTTCCTGCTGGAACAAACCTGATTCTACCCATCAGTTAATCATCAGGTTAAGTAGGCATGTTTGAACAGGAAAATCACCCAGCTGGGCTGGACTCCAGACCTCTAGAAGGAACTGTTGACCCCCGCTGCAGGGGATCCATTTTTGATGTTGTGTAGGACATGCTCTGTAGAAAAAAAAGTGTTGCCAGGTTCTGCTTTTTTTATTTTTATATTATTCTGTATAATGGTAGACATTTGGTTGGGCACAGAGAACACACTACCACTTCTTATCAGGGACCGATGACAGGGGGTCTTGCAAGGCAATGTTATACTGGTGTTTAGGTAACCTTCAAACAATATTGTGGCTATATACCACCAAAATCAGACATACTACTTTAATGGACAACAGCTTTTTTATTTAAAATTTGAAGATTTTTGTTGAAGATTTTTTAAAAGCCAAATCAATCTGTAAAACAAAAGTAGTCCTTCATACACTGACATCCTATTTCAATAACACCAACAATACCCCATGCATATTGACTTATAAGGGAAAAATAGAAATGGACTTCAACATAGATTAGTAAATGTCCTAGTTTACTAACGTTCTAGAATATATTTATCTCATTATATTACATATACAGGATAAAGCCTATATTTTATACTCCATCTGCAATTGATTGTCCCAAGTACTCAAGCCATTTTGAGCCTTGTGGTTTAAGCTCCCGTAGCAGTCAGAGGCCCCTGGGACCTGGCCCCAGTGGCATCCCTGGTAGTAGGCAAGAAAGTCCACTCACAATAGGATATAAAATGAAGCTTTGCTTGACTCTACACATGAATCTGTTTTAATGTAGATGATTTTGTGAGTGTGCATGTAGAACAGCAAAGTATTTCATTTCATTTTATGCAATAAGTAATGACTAATTACCAGCAAGCAACAAAGCTGATTAGACAAACCAGACTCTTTAGAGAGGCATTTATTACACCCGGCCAAACCGTCTTTCAATAGTACATTACAGAATACAATGGGAATGAGAACTTTCAGTCTTAGTAGCTAATGTAGGTGGTTAACTACACTAGTATGCTACAGTGTTGTTTTCCAGAGGCTGCTGGTTTCAGAAAGAAGCTTATTGTTACGTTAGGTTAATGACGGGGCACTCTAGATATGACCTCTGTTGATCTCTATTGGCCACTATTTTTTTTTAAAATGGCAAGCTTCTTCTTTTTTTTTTTCATGTGTGATTGGTTAGTAGATTAATTAACCATCCTGAAACAATTAGTTTATTTAAAGACACTGTTTACTAAAAGGGAAATTCCATTGGTTCTGAAACATTTAATATGTAAACAAAGTCATTCCTAATGGAGTCATTTTACTTGACTCATCAAATTTATAGATAATGTAATAGCATAACAGATACTGAGATTCCTGTTTCTGTCACCACCACCCTAAAGAAAGAGTAAAGGTGTTTATCTGAAATAACACTATTTATGAAACTTATAAAACGTACCTACTGAATAATACAGAAATAAAGAAAAAACATAATTTCTCTTTGCAATGAATGAAAAACGAGCATCGACCACGTCCCACCCCTGCTGTATTTGTTTGAATCATTGGAAGTCTATAAGTGTGGTGATTAACAGGCTTTAGAAATAGTTGTGGGTGAAATGGCAAAATGTTATATCACTATACTTTAGGAAGATTTTAATGATACACAATATGATGCAATGTTTATTTTTTCTGATATCAGAAGTTTTCAGGAGTTACAACCCTGTTTTAAAATACTGTCAAACTGTATTAAACTATTTTCCCAAGCTCTGCTGCGCTTAATACAATTAAATAGGACTAATTATGCTCTATTTGTAATTAAACAAGCAGTTGGGAGGTGATGTTTAAGGACTGATGGTATCCATGATTACTGAGAAAAGCATATTGTGACATATTGTCATGTAATTTGTTATGACAGTGCTAAATGTTGTCATATTGCTCTGCTCTGTTTAGCTGTGTCAGGCTTGTTTAAGTCATTGCGGTTCCATAGCAGATAAATGATGTTCTGTGAATACGGTTTAATATGAACTGTTTGCTGTGCCCATGCTGCGGGTCACTGCAAGTCAAGATAAAAAAAGCTTCTGTTGCAAACTAGGGGGGTGTAGCTTTAACAGAGACTCTATTTTCACGATTCATTATTCATGTTTTGTCATGGGAGTTTTCCTAAAGGATTACCACCCAAATATGACCTCTTGACCCCATTGTCCTCAACCAGCTGGACCTCAGCCAACCACTGGAGCAGCAGGGCCCCCTGGACGCCATCATCCACAAGCTGACTGACCACATCGTGGACGCAGACCAGAATGTCACAGAGTCCATACTGCTTGTGCAGAGTGTGCAGGTAACTGCATCCATAAACGATTGAGAAGTACACAGCTTGTCCAAATGTTTGTATACACCTGCTCACCCAGCATTTCATACTGAGTTTATCCCCCCACTTTTTGCTGCAGTAACAGCGTCTTCTCAGCTTCGGACCACCTAATTCCTTAGGCCCCTCGGAAATAGACTGGAACACTTTAAAATAACCTGAATGTCCTACTGAGCCATGGATAGCAGTCTCACAAATGATTGTCCATCCCAATCTACAGTTTGCATATTTGGGTAATCTTAAGGGATTCTGAAAGGAATTTGAGATATCAAAGTGAAACAATAAGCACACAAAGTGACTGAGTGACTCCGTAATTGTTACTGGTTTTAGGTTGCCAGAGCTCTGTTTTGTTCTTCGTCCCAACGTTAACAGTACAGACGTAAAAAGGTCAGCGCAGTAGAGTTAATATTACTATAAGGATATAACGTTAAGAAGAGATGAGACAAGTCCTTTCAAAGCCAGCCAAGAGAAACTGGAACAAAGAAGAGTAAATGAAGTTTTGGCATCTCATAAGAACACTGTCCTTGCTTACTTTCTGTCTTATTGTGACGACATGCATGCGTATTCTCATTTCTAGGACACCTTAACCTCTTTACCATCTACATCAATGAAGTGCACTATATGTCCAACAGGCTGTAGACACCATCGTTCCATGTTTCTTATAGAACCGAGGGCGTTAATGGGGAGTTTGTTCCTGTTTGCTACGATAACAATTTCTATTCTTTGATTGCATTTAGCTACAAGAGCATTAGTGAGGTCAGGAACATATTGCTGGATTACTGATTAACTCTGGATCACAAACGCCGCTCCATATCCAGCAGGTACTGGATATGGAACGCAGTTCAAGTGCTACACAGGCCAATGCTAGGGGCTTTATACCCCTCCAGCAGACACTTGGCATTGGATATGGTGATCATGTAGCTCATACAGTTGCTCCATAGCGTCACATTCTATTGGCAGTTCTTTTATCCAGGCCATGTTTGCATAATTAGTAATAGTGGATGTTCTTTAAATCCATAAATGTTAATTTTTTTTTGATTGTTTAATCGATTGCACCTGTCTTTTTCGCATTTCTTCAGGAATACATTGATGCCCATCCGGAGACAGTGATTTTAGACCCACTTCCTGCCATTCGCACACTGCTGGACCGCTTGAAGTCTTACACACTAATCCACAAAATAGAAGAGAGCATGAAGGGTATGTACTTGTGTTGATATTGACTGATAATGTTTGACCACTTTTCGTGACATTTCTTAGCATACTAGTAAATTTAGCATGTGAGGATCATGCCGACAGGTTGCATGTAATTACATTAGCAAATTAGTTAATGTTGACGCAGCACGTTTTGCAAATTATTTGAGTGTACAAAACAAATAACCCATCTAATTATTACTATAGTAAGCTTGTCACATTAATGAAAATATTAGCATGGGCATCTTCAGTTGTAGCCCTTGATATGATGCAGTCGGGGTTGGGGTGTATTTGGTCTTTCCGCTGGGCGAGGAAAAGGCTTATGTGGGGCTTAAAGCTCAAAGTTGCTGAGTCATTTGTTCTTTGTGACACTCACTATGTGCATTCATGAACAACAGAGGAGGCCCGTGTGTTAGCCAGATCCCCACCATATCACCAGCTGGAATAGTGGCGTAGTGCCTAAGGAATTCAGATGATGCTTACATACCAAAGTCTCAACATATGTACCTCTGAAGTCATGTGTCATTCTTGAGGCTTGGTCATGCCCATATTATGAACTCTAGGTCTAAGCACTTTTTATTTAAGCGTGGTTTTATAAAAATCTCTGCTGTTGCTGTTGTGTCCACTAGTAAACAACCTGATGATGATTTGTCCTTACCTATGGATCATTTAAGTTACAAAGATTTTAAGCAGTGCAATGGAAATATTGCTGTGCCCTATATAATAATGGTACATGCCTGTGCACTGAATTGATGTTGCGTGACGCTAAATCTACTATTTGACTGCAACACTGTTATACTGATGCCAGCTGTAACCTAATACTGCCAAAGCAACTTACCTGCCACATTTAAGAAAGCAGAAGTATTATCTTGCATGTAGCAAGAGTTAATTTAACTCCTTACTGACCTTGTAATGCAGAGGATCCAGTGATACCCAGAGGAAAGACTTGATAGAAGCAGTTTCCCCTTCAAACTAATGGGGAATTAGAGAATCGAGGAGTTGCTACTACATACCGTTGAGTTTTCTGGTTTCTAATTCTTTGCTACCAAGCTGGATCCCACTTCTTATAGTTAGCTAGGTAGTCAGCATGCATTTAATACATTTCCAAACTATGGCCTTTAGTGTCTTGACATCACACTACAGCCTATTGCTGACAGCAGTGCCACCATTATCCTAGCTATTCCAAAGCTGCAGTACAGCAACAGGACATCTCATCAACGAAATAAGACAGGGTTCACATAAACCCAACTGACACTAACCAACCCAACCAACTACCATTCCCTATAAAGCATGTGTCTGCTTATACTACCTTATACTACCATATGCTGTTGTGAAGATCTCATAATTGACTTATACTCAGACATCCTAGATGTAAGTTACACAACAAGGATAATGAAACACAACACCAACAAACATAAACCATCACACATGTACTTCCTGATAAATGTTAATGTATCATTGTGATCTTAGATTTGGTGCATGGATATTTTCAAGGGGACGTTTTATACTGTTGGTTTTTTGCCTTTCCTTGAGCATGTTATGCTTTTTACAAGGTGGCTTCATCTTGTAACACAATGCTTTTTGCCTGCTTACCAGCAAGCTTGGCACACCATCACACAACATGTAGCAACTACGGGATGTTGTGTGGGGGTGGAACCTGCTCCGGCATTTGATCAGTCTAAACATGAGTGGGTGAGTGGACTAGTCAGAGCCCTCTGGGCTCATCGGGAGGTGGGACTTAAAGACACAGCAGCTCTAGCAGAGCTTTTTAGAAAGAGGGTAAATACAGATGTATAATATGGGAAAAATCGTTGTGTGTTTGGAACATTGAAGCATGCAAATCTAATCTAGTAGACTCAAAAAAAATTAATTATGAACACAGAAAATACACTGTGGTAACAAGCACACCGGCACACCCACTATTTACTTACTTATCACTTTGGAAATAGCTTGAACACACACACTCAACTTTTTTAAGGTATCAGGTTTCCCTTTAACGGTAATAAACAGTGAGACTAAGAAGATACAGCATGGCTTGAATTGGATAGTTGCACACTGTCAGAATGGGTGCAGAGAATGTAATGATTTTAATGGGCCACAATTGAAATAGCAAACAAGTTTGGAGTTTATTTAAAGCAATGTATTGTCTTCTCATTCTTCTCCGGCAGGTGGGGCTTTATGTCTTCTCAGAGTGGGCTAAGCCCATCTTTGGCCCCCCTGAATTCAGCGTCTGAGTTGAATGAGATTTTTAACGGCATTCTGGAAAGCTTGTCCAACCTAGCGACAGTTGCTACGAACAAACGCATTTGTTGGCATTGATGAGTAAATACTATAAATGCTGTTTAAGCTGAAGCATGGCGGAGCTGTCTGTCTCTGGTGAAGAGGTGTATGGGTGTCAGTTGAGGGGTAGAGTGAGGTTAGCAGCCTTGGCTGCAGCCCGTGTCTCTAATAGAGGAGAGGACTGTGTTTAGAATTCCAAGGCACTGACTCTTTTTTGGACTCCCTCACCAGGCAACGACTTCCATGGCTATTAGCTTATGAAACAACACAGTGAAGGATCCTGGGAAAAAGAAGATAACACCGCTAATGTACCCACTGTATCCCACAATCTGCATTTATACTCTTTTTTAGGCCCCACTCGCTTACATGCTCCACGTGCCTTTTTGTGATTATGCCATTATCTGCTTGAGCAATCAATGACTGATTTTGGGGTTTTAAGAACAGGCCGTTTTTTCCAAGAGTTGATCAGTAAGGCCCCTGCGTGATTGTAGATGCATGGTAAGCATTGCCACGAGTCCTGTATTTAGATGTAATGCAAACACTGTTAGTATATGATAAGAGTGTTTAGTTTCACTGAACTGCTGTAGACTAAGACTAATCCTTGTAAGGCTACATGCGTCCTTCAATCATATTTCTCATAGGTAAAGCATCTGACACTTCTAGTAGGTAAACATTAGTTTCTTCCGTCACACAGAACAGGCCAGAATCAGAGAACTCAGTGTTGCAAAACCCTTCCAGTTAGCAAAGCAGAAAAGACTGTTTGATCCGAGAGGCCGTTACTAACCTAGAGCTTGTTTTCTTTTAAGATTTATTTGGTTTATATAAACTCCCGCGGATCAGAATGAAGATAAAAACCTACACATACAGTTTACCTCGAAAGGTTACCATGGATCCAGCAATAATATTGTCCTTTAGGGAATACTACAGCGAGCCAACTATTAGGTGATAATATATAACGCTCAGTAAAGATTACTGTCTGCTGTGACATTTTATCCAAGCTCTGCAAACAGTTATAGTCCAGGTGCTGTTTTTATCTGTTTATTTGTATCTGTGTCTGTCTATATGAGAAAGAAAGAAAGAAAAAAAGGAATAAAGAAGGAAGGAAAGAAGGAAAGAAATACAGGGTAGAGGACAAGAAAGAAAGATTACTTTCTAGTATGACATATTATACAAGCTTCACAAATAGTTATTGTCCATGTGCTGGACAAAGGAAAAAAACAATGAACAGAAGACAAGAAAGAAAGAAAGAAAGAAAGAAAGAAAGAAAATGAGGACAGAGGACAAAAACAGAAAGACAGTGAAAAGAAAGTGAGGACAGAGGACAAGAAAGAAACAACAGAAAAGAAAGAAATAATGAACAGAAGAAAAGAAAGAAAAAAAAAAGGAAGAAAGAACAGAAAAGAAGACAAGAAAGAAAGACAGAAAACAGAAAGAAAAAAAGAAGAGATAAAAAGACAGATAACAAACAGAAAAAAGTTGCTAGCTTGGCTTTATCGCTATCTGGGCTAACTGCTCCAGCTGAGGCCAGATGTGCTTCATGTTGGCACATCATCCACTCAGGAGAAAATACCTAGCGCCATCATCATCAGCATCCAGAGCAAGAACCTTAATCATAAAGGACTTCAGGGTGCTAACTGTCACCTTTATCTGTCGTTGTGTGATGGACAGATGACCGGATTTGTTCCCCTTCATTCATGGGGCTCAGCAGTGAGTGTGGACCAGACATGCTGGAGCAGCTCCATAAGAATGGCATCACCTTCCCCTTCAGTAAGTCCGTCTATTCATCTCTGAACTAGCGTGATGATAGCTGAGGTGTGGTGTGAGGGAAATATGATATTACTGGTTAATGTTTTTTTGTGTTGCTGTATCGGACAAAAGTTACTTCAGTCTGGTGACAAAAATTCAAGAATTTAGTCCTCTACATGATATACTAATCAGCATATGTGACATAAGATGAACTAACAACATTAGGGGGCGGCCCGCCAGCCCTCCTCAGACCTTGAGTAGCCAATCCTGTGAGGTAAGCGCCTTGTGCATCTAGGCGATACGTTCTCAGGTAGGTCAGTGTCCTTTGTGACTGGTCTCTGGCTCTAGTGACTCAAACACGACACACCATTGTACAAGTCCAATAAAGCTGCGAATGTCCATTTTTCAGATCGCATGGTATTTGACATTTAAGAGAGTCTGCACCTTTTTCACAACCGCCGTGATTTCAGACTCCCAGCATTTCAGAGCATGCCTTATTTGTCACCATTTCGAATCACTGCTATCACTATCACTGCTTTACATGGACTTTAAGAGAGAGAAGGAACTTTAGTCTTACTGCTGATGGCCCAATGTTTTACATAGCTCCTAATAGGTAGTTGTTGTTAGTTGCTTTTATAGGTTTTTGAAGTTTAGGATGACCTCATATAATCAAGTAATAGTGTTTAACACTAACAAAGACCTGAACGAGGCAGGGTGAAAATCTGTCATGACGTTCCCCTTCATGCATTCTCAGTGGTGATGAACGTTTGTGCTGTTTTCTGTTTTATTGCAGTCTGTAAAACTCAGGTAGCACATGGCATCAACTCTCATGAGGTAAGAGTACATTTGGAACCGCACCGTGCTCTTGCATGGCTCATATCCTTTCCTTGTTAATCATCCTCAACTTATGTAATTAAGTGCGCTTTTCTTTTCGTCTTATGACTTTGTTTTTCATCACCGTGTACTCCGAGCCAGTCCCTCAGAGCACAGTGTGACTCACACAGCTGATTGTGATCTCCTGTGTAAAGTGATCTAAAGGCTGGCAGTGCGGACCACACACGGCATTAACACTGTTAAACGTTTGAAGAAGCTAAGCCTTTCAATGGCTTTAATACAGATGTGAAGCATCTTTAGTATTAGCATTAAGATCATCGATTGATTTCAAGGTTAGGGTTTACACTAGTAAAATTCAGGAGGTTTATCCAGATGATCTATGAAAACAGAGCCACGTGTGAGAGTCTTAATGACGAGCGTTGGTAACATTAGTGGCCACAGTGATGTGTAAGTTGTACGCAGTAGAAGTCTGCTGTCATTCTTGGGTTAGGCATGTTTGCATCATCTGAGTCAAATGCCACGTACTATGTAGGTCACTCTTACCAGCAATGCCAACTTCCATTCAACCCACTTATCCATCTGGGTCACAGGGTTCCTTGGAGCCTATCCCAGGGCTCATTTAAATATGCGCCAAATTTCAAATATGTTTGTGAAATATTAGTGTGGCTTTTTTTTTGGTGGGGTTTATAGGTCTCGCCCCCATTCAGAGTCCAGTACTGTATGACTGGTAATGACTGGGGTGTGGCACCAATATAACTGCAGAGTGGTCAGATTTTGCTGTAAGGTTTCTGGTATGTGCTTAGTAAGCAACAGTCAAACGATTGTTTAGGCAAAGCCTAAATAGCCTAAAACCATAATGGAATAGAGCAAATGTAGCTTACTAGCACCTAACAAGGGTGAATAGTAGGTGCAATAGAGTGTTAGACTATATACTGAAATCTATCTAAAATAAAAATAAATTGAAATAAATAAATAAATAAATAGATTAATAGATTAATGTATATATATATATATATATATATATATATATATATATATATATATATATATATATATATATATATATATATATATATATATATATATATATATATATATAAATTAATATAAAATTAATAAAATCCTAAATGCATGTGCTTTTACAATAGAGTTATAGTTTGGGTGCTACATAAGGTCTTTGAGTGCTTCTTTAGGTTGAACGTGGTTTCTGCCAGGATGCTGCAAAACTCGTTCAGCAACCAAAGATCACATCTGTGTGCGGAGCATGGATAGATCAATTGAACATTAGCAGCTAGTAAAAATTTAAAGAAGGCAAAGGGTATGTACTCACACCGACAGACAGTGCACACAGAGGATACACATCATATATCAGACCTTTACTAACAGTTACAGTCTTTAAACTGTCCAATAACCAATCAGTGCCTACAGTCTCCACTAAAAACGTACCCCGGTGTTGACACGGTTAGATGTACGAGATTAATGTGTTACTCCTCTCTGGTGGAATGATTGTGTAGGTGAGTTTTTATGACTATGTACACAGAGATTTTACAGGGCTCATAAAGCAAAACTGGATTGTTATTGGTCTCTTCGGAAAAGCTTTAGCTTCAAGACCTATAGAGGGGTCAGTTATCTCAGCGATGTGGAAACAGGCCTCACCACACCTTAGAAAATACACGCTCACATATCATGTGTGTGGGACATTCTTTTCGTCTGAATACACCTTAAACTCACCTCCATGTTGAGTCCTTAATCGGCAGCCGTAATCTCTTGCTTAGTTAATGTGCAACCGGTGGATGTGTCCTAGTTCATGTATCTGGATGAGTTACTGTGGGTCTTTGCCCTGTAGATGGCCATCATCTTCAGCGAGGCGGACCTGAAAGACATCAAGCCTCCTTGTGTCCTCCAGAGCTTCATCAACCATAATGCTGTGCTTTACAAGGTCTTTGTGGTGGGAGAGGCCTACAGTGTGGTCGAGCGGCCCTCCATTAGGAACCTCCCGTTTGGACCTACAGGTCAGTCCCTTGTTCTGGATGGTTCAGCACTGCCCACATGTGCCTGCCCACATCCATTGTATGCTGTATTGATTCAGTTAGTTTTGAACTGCAGTGTATTTATGTTATATCTTGTCTGCTTCATACCTAACAACTTAAGAGTGGTCAAAGCACTCAAGTGGAACAACTTGTGGGGGCTTATTGCTCAATGTTAACAGGGCCCCTGAAGGCCCACTACACCTATAAGGGTCCTGCATAGTCAGTTCCACTATGATTTCTGTGACAATCCTGTTCTAAATGAAAATCACATACATCTGTGATTTGTTCATTACCTTTATTTTACTGACCAAAGCATTTGATGCCAGCAACCCACCCCAAAACAGAGGCAAATTTGCCACTGAGCAACATCACCTTCCCTTATGCTTTTAAGTTTTTTGGAAACTTAAATTGAATTAATTGAATTAAATTGCTGCAGTTTTGCAAGTGGAATTTTCGCCTGTTCTTTACATTTTATGGCATTTAGCTGACGCCCTTATCCAGAGCGACTTACAAGGTTAATCATATTACAAGTAGGCCAGTGTAGTGTTAGGAGTCTTGCCCAAGGACTCTTATTGGTGTAGCACAGCACAGTCACTCAGATCGGGATTCCAACCCCAGTCTCCCACATGTGGTGGTGGCTCCCTAGCAGGTAATGACGTTAGCAGGTAGTGGTGTTAGCAGGTAGTGGTGTTAGCAGGTAGTGGTGTTAGCAGGTAATGGTGTTAGCAGGTAGTGGTGTTAGCAGGTAATGGTGTTAGCAGGTAGTGGTGTTAGCAGGTAATGGTGTTAGCAGGTAGTGGTGTTAGCAGGTAGTGGTGTTAGCAGGTAGTGACGTTAGCAGGTAGTGGTGTTAGCATGTAGTGGTGTTAGCAGGTAATGGTGTTAGCAGGTAGTGGTGTTAGCAGGTAGTGACGTTAGCAGGTAGTGGTGTTAGCATGTAGTGGTGTTAGCATGTAGTGGTAATGATCTTCTTGCTTAATACAACACATTAGATACTCAGTGGTCCTTGCTCATCATTGTCTGGTTCTCCTTCTCATGACATACCATACATTTATAATAGAAGGCAAGACAGATGGAGATTTCTCCGGATTCTTTTTTTTCTGAACCTTTTCACAATATTATTATTGTTATACAGTAAAAGTCCTAAGTTCTGTACAAGCGTGCATTCAACAATATTCTTTAACTGCTTATCAGTTCACTTACAAAGCACAGCAGTGGGCCGTGACCCATCTTTGCTTGTAAAACTGAGTCTTTAGTGGCCTTTTTTATAGCCAATCATGATACACCAATTCACCTACTTATTGCTGGAATCTTTCAAAAGGGTATAGCCTCAATATCCTATAAACGTTCCTGCTCCTACCTTGCTTCATTTCTATGGTTCAAGAGAATTAACAAATCACAAATTCCGTTTTTTATTGGATTTCATAAAATGTCCTAACCTTTCTAAAAATGAGGTTTGTACTATCATATGGTTCACTGTGTAGCTCCACAGCAGCGGCAAACATCATAGAGGGTCTCCCTCTGTAGCCGCATCCATTTCAAAGCCTCCGCGTGCAGGACGGATGGCTCACCGGGCTCTAACAAGCCCAGTAAAAGTGCTTTACTGGGTGGCATGCATGCATTTAGACAAGATTTAGAGGACTTGCTCTTGTTTGGCTGGTTTTAGCGTCTAAAGTCGTCTAGGAACATGTACATCTCCTTATAAAGATACTTTATCTGAAGTTGTTTATGAAGCACTCCGGTGTTTAAGGCGAACCTGATATCATGGGCGAAGTGAGATTGGCACTAATGGCTCTTTTGAGCTGCTCCACTCAGTGCTAATAGCCTCTTACTTATCTGTAAACCTGTTTATAGCTCATGTTAGTGCTGATGTTCAGACCAGGATGTCTCTTGGCTTAGGACAATGCATTGTTTTGTGCTACATATAGCTTAGAGTAAGCCACGCGACTGTTCTGTTTCGGTGGCGGAATAGTTTAGTCAGTTGTGCCCCCCACTGGCCAATCAAAGTTTCTGCTGTCTAATAAGAATCATCAAGCTGATAGAATGACATACATATATCTTATATCAATATATGACTAACAGATCACATGCAGTATCACCAGTACGACCATGATCATACACAGTGTATTAATGATACTACTATATAACATCTTCAATAACTAACTGATAACAAGGGTGACACTGACCATATGCAGTATATTAATGAGAGCGAGTAATGTTGTGGGAATTAAAGGTCTCATTGCTTCCTTCAGACCAAAGAGCCATATCCTTCAACAGCCATCATGTGTCCAAGCCTGAGTCTTCATCAGACTTGACCTCTGTGAGTCTCCTGTTTTTGTATTCTTGTAGATGTCGTCTTATTGCTAATACTGTGCATTATGAGCTACGCGAGTGTTTCATTTGACCTGTCTTTGTTGGTTTGCATTCATTAGAGAGACAACTTGGAGGGACAGTTCAGGACACCCAGTGATGATGTCATTCAGAAGATTTCCAGGTGTTTGAGACAGGCTCTTGGTGTGTCTCTGTTTGGGATCGATGTCATCATCAACAACCAAACAGGCCAACATGCTGTAATTGACATCAATGCATTCCCAGGTAGGTTGTGTTTATAGGTGAGAAAGATTAGAAAGATTAAAGAATTATGAATAGTGTTTTTAGTTTATATTTAAAACAGTGTGTATTTTATTTTTTTATATTGCCCACCGTAAAAAAAGCAAAAGCCACACATCACCTGAGGTTGTCTGTTTCAGTGGTTTTGTCACTGGTAAAGGGGTTTTACTCAACATTGAGCCCAATGATACAGTAACTGTAACGCACAGCCACTCATTGCCCAGAGCTTATTTACAAATAGACAGTTTCATTTAGAAGACCTGGTGGGTTGAATCATGTTCAGAGGCGGAATGCTTGTTAGGAAACGAATAGTTCTGGTTCTAGCGTGCTGTGGTTGATGTCCGAGTATTTTTAAACTGATTTATGACAAAAAATGAGTGTGTTTACCTGCACTTAATGTTAATAATCTGATACCTGCAGACATTCTGATTGTGTCAGCAGCCCTTTCACCATGCTTATGTGCAAGTAAGTAAGCAGATATTGGGAGAAACTTTGGTTCTACATGAGTCAGGTGATAATTAGATTTCTGCTTTGTCACTGGCCTAGCAGAATAAGACGTGACAGTACTGCAGTCTGTTTTCACCCGTACACAGACTGAGAATTCCGATATCTAAAGAAGAGTGTACGTACATTGAGGAATCTGATTACTGAGCTAAATCCATCTCTGTTTATCAATGTCTGGGTCTTAAGCTGATCTAAGAAATCTGAATATGCTGTTTTTGTGACCACTTAACAAAATCAGATATCTACAGATATCCCATTATGATCAGATCATTAAGTCCTGTATACACACTCATTGTTGTACTAGCAAAGTAGGGACCCTTCTTAATCACCACACTTTTGGTTTAAAAGTTGATTTAATCATGAAAATGATTTTTTTTTCATGTTTCAGTTAAAGAATTCCTGCTTTTCATGGTATAAAATTAGACTATATTGGAGGTGGTTTAAACATTTGGTAAAAGTAAGCATCCATGAGTGCAGTGGGTCTCAACAAGGAGATGAAAGGGTCAAAAATTTAACCACAAATATTTACACATGAGCCAGGTTTGTTTTTATCCTGGTAAGTTATTACACACATACAAAGAAAGCATGCTAGTCAAACTAAAAGCATTGTGAGGAGCCTGGGGTCTCTGAACATTTGATAGGCTCCTGTTCTTCCCCTGTAGTGGGCTGCAGTACTCTGTTCAATCTAGTTGCAATTCTGCCTGTACACCACATGGTGTCAGTATTGAGTCAGAGGGAAAGTTATGGATGATGTATCGTACTCGTACATTCTCAGTCTTTTGGTCCTGTATTTAGAAAATATCCACCTTTTTATATCTGTATGCACATTGTTTTTGTCTGGAAGTGTCAGAGGCTCTGTTTTAAGAGCCAGCACTTCCTGTATTCTGAGTGAACAGATATGCAGTTCCCTCTGCAAGAACATTCAGTTCATTTCAGAGGGAATGTGCAAAACTATCTTCAGGGAAAATAGTCAGATTCAGCTGCTGAAGCTACATGCACAGCTGTGTTTGTCACCTCGTGTTAGATACTCAACAGCCATCAGACCGCCTTCTCCCTTGTTGCTATGGAGATGATGTGTATGCAGTAAGGCATGAGAGGGTCTCAGTGGAATAACCAGCAGGTCCCATGAAAGCACAGGAGACAAGTCTCATCTGCTCGCCTTTGCGCTGTCTTCTGTTTTATTAAAGACCAGTTCAGTAATTCCTCCATATTCTGTATTCGTCCTGTTTTGTTTGCTCTGAAACGTTTGTGTGGGTTTACATACCGAAGAAAGTTGTAATTCTGTTTTACTTGACCTTTTTACAACCTTTTTACAAGACAGAGGGCTTCCAACCGGTCCTCAGGCCTCTCCCCCAGACAGTCCACATTGTTGCCCCACTCTTATGCCTTAGAAGAAAATATGGACCGTCTTTATTCGTGTCAGTGGATGGGGGGTGGGCTTGCGACGACCTGTTTGAACGACACAGCCTGTTTCAGTTACTGTGCCCTGCTCTCTGTTCTAATTGGCTGAACAAGTGCTCTGTGTTGTGTCTCATTTAAAAAGCAGTCCAGGCTGATAGGCATAGAGTGGTTGAGGTTGTCCTGAAATCTTCAGGGACATCAAAGGAAAACAAAATGACAGTCACTCCTTTCGAGCCTTTGAAAGGCTCAGCCTCAGTGAATGCAAAATAAGTCATGTTTGCTGCTTGGTTTCCATACGGGGTTCGGGGAGTACACACTTCATTTAATTACACAAAAGCAGATAGTCCTATTTGGAAAGTAGCGTCCAGAAAGTAAACATGAGTAGAGAGCTGTCACTGGCAATTAGCTGTGATGGTGTACCAGAGGGATCAATGTCTGGGCTTCCTTAATTCAGTCTTCACATAATGTAACCACAGTTTTCAGGGACTCATGCAGATGATAATGTGATTTATTAATTTAACTGCTTCCATTAAAAACAAAACAACTGAAAAAGGCCAACTAGATCGGTGAAGGAAGATGTCCTTTGGACAGTCAGGTTCTTCAGTAAAAGCAGCTCATACGAATAAGAGACTGTGCTACACTGGGGTTCTTTTTTAGCTGATTGGATATAATGGGTCAAGAAAAATCAATCAATAACTGGGAATGCACTTTATTAATGACTGTGCCATGAGCAGCATTATTGTTATCCATTTATCTTCTTGATCTTTATCCTCTTCTTCTTGGTCCAGAGAAAACTAGTTCCACAGTTTTCAAGAAATTGAGAAATTGACACCATTCTAACTCTGGAATATTCAGTCTGGTCGGGAATGGTGTGCGTGTATACAGCTTTTTGATCCGACATACGGTTTTCGGAAAAAAAAACTTTTGAATTTTACCCAATAGGAATGAATGGTATGGGGAAAAGTCCATGCCCATCTACAGTACTTCTCCTTGACCGAGAGAGACCATTTCACATACACTGCTTCAGGGCAGACACCCAAGCACAAATTCAAGTCTAACCCACAATCGTCTGTGTGTCTTTTATTTTTTCCCATCCCTCATCACCCATAGAGTCTCATTCATTTTCACCCCCATCAAAACCGTACTGTTTCCGTTAACCTACAGACATCAGGAATTCTTCAGGAAATGCACTTTTCTAGTTAAGCTTTATATTGAATTATTTATGAACTACTATGAAACTTGATGTATTATGCAGTAATGAGAGTGTATATATGGTCTTATTGCATAGGTTATGAGGGAGTTCCTGAATTCTTCGATGACCTGCTAACTCACCTCACCAGTATCCTGCAAGACCACGTACCTGCCGGACCCCTGAGAGCGAACGGAGTGTCCCAGAGTTTGCCTACGGTCTGTGGGGTGCCCTGCGGCATGCTGGCAAACGAAGGCAGCCACTGGGTGATAGACGGCGAGGGGACGAAGAAAAGTTCCCATCAGGGCCTAAACTACTGCAATGCTGACCGAGCCCCAAACTACCAGCAACACTGCAGGGCCTCGCTAGCAGCAGAGGCCTCTACACAGTGACCCATGGCTCTGCTCCAGTGAATTAGCCTATTTAATTATTCCTACAAATCAAATACTCCCTTCTCTAAGATGAGTGGGGCGAAGGAATATCTCTTTGTGCCAGTATATGATCCGTAGTGTGTAGATAACGACCAAAGATGTGCTGATTTTTTTTTCGTTGTTGTTTTAAGGTTTAAAAGGTGCAATCAGCATCTTGGGTATCGAAGTGATTTAGACTGGTCTGTTTTAATGCATCTTGCACTGAACTTCCTGTATGGTAAAGTGCCTTTAGGGAACGAATGGTAAAGCATTTCTACACTGCTGATTATGGGAAAAGTAAAGGGACTTGAAATGTACTGCTAAGTAACCACGTGACAAAACCACATGATCCTGCTGCTGGCAGGTGTAATGTAAAGGCAAAAGGAACAACGAGGACCTTGGCTCTCCTTTCTTTCTTGGCTTAATGGAAAGGGCCATTCATTGTCTGCAGCTCCCAGCATTCCTGCACTTGCACACTGAAAAAGCAGCAATGCCAGGTGAGACATGGAGTATGTGGAACGTTTGCTCTATACATACCCTGCATAAGGACTAACTATAAGGACTTGATATGATGTAAAACTCCCGTGACTACCTTAACCGCGGTCCTCAAACTAGGCCTCAGAGACTGTCTGTGGGGGGGCTGAGGATCGGTTTGACAACCACTGCATACATGAATACTTCAACATTTCTCAACTTGAGCTCTATCTGCCATGTTTGTTGATAGAGTCAGTTACAGTAGACTTCTGAAGTGGTGCATCATTCAGTACGCAGCGCCTTGCCCATTATAGATACTCTGGGCCCAAGCAGATTTCACAGTGAGAGAAATGAATCTAAAACTGACAGGGATGCGCATCATGGCAATGGCATGGATCCATTTTTCACCGTAATGTCTCTGGTATCAGGGCCGTTCCTGTCCAGTTGTAGGCGCCCCTGGTCAGATGACCTTTTTATGCAGAATTGCTGTTTATATGAAATGAACTTATTGGAACACAGAATAATAAAATGTGCCCTGTGTTAAAGTTATGACTTTATGAAAGCTATAGAGTTTGAGAGGAGTGTATTGCATGATGGTGTATGCTACAAGCTGCCACTCCTGCACACTGGCACGATTTTGCATGGACATGAGACTATATAATACTAAACTTAAACACCGTTATAGAGAAACATTAACTACTCACACTCTAGGCTACTGAACTTAACTACAGCAGTTTTGTGCAGGGCATTTTGCTGAGGTTGCAGAAGTGTTAGCTTCTCTTGGTATTACTTTATCGTAGGGTTATGTCTATAGGCTATAAGCTTGCCATGACAACTGACATAACCCTACATAAATGTTTATAACTACCTATAGCAGCAGGCAATATTTTAATAATTTAATAATATAATAATAATCATTTGGCTCCTTATTTACCTTGTCCTGGAATATTCAGAAGAAAATGTACATATAGCAAAACATATTGGGTTCGAAACATTTTTGAGTGCCACAAGGCGTGATAGCAGCGGCTATTCTTTTTCCCCATAGTGAATTCAGTTTAGACCGGGTGTTTCTAATGGGGGCACGGCACTGGCTACAGAATGACGGCACACCTTTAGAAGCCTATGGACAAAGAAGGAAAGCTGTTGTCTCACAAAGCTAGTGAGCAGGTGCTTCAGATATTATTAAGTGTCAACAGTTCTTCTGTCATTAAAGGAGCAATTTGATGATGGCGCAACTTGTTGAATTCATACTACAAACAATGGGGGCAACGTACCATCAACATATTACTAATCTAAAAGAAACTTTGCAAGTTCTGCATAACCCTTCATTCTTTTACTCACCAGGGGCATCTCCAGCACTGGAAAGCAGTGCTAATGTTAACTCTTGGTTTGCTTCTATTTATATAACTCCTGCTGTTTGTTGCTGAGCATGGTTTCTTGCCAGAAGCAGGTGGCACCAATTGTTATAATGGTCGCCTGTAAGGAGCTCCAGCTATCATTGTGTTTACTGTTCGTTTCTTTGACTACCTGTCCCTAAATGATCTGACCAGGAATAGGGGGTTTCAGCATGATTGACTAGAGAATGTAATACACCGCTGGGGCAGCAGTTCTACTACTTCTTCCTTGTAAGCTGGATTTATTCAACTTGAAAGTGACTAACTAGCACCTCCTCAGGTAGAAAATAGTATTTCGAGGGCTGGGGTTAGCTTGTTAGCATACTAACCTCAGTAGATGTCTGTGCAACACGATACATAGATGTTTTTAACTTACAAAAAATTGTAATTCCTTCACATTTTGTGGTAATTTTAGCTAATTTTGGAGTGGAAATCATACATATTGCTCCTTTAAGTGCAGGGAAACATGCCGAAATGACTGTCTGTGGTAATTGACCATATTACCATACATAAGGAAGAGTACTCCTTTAAGGGTCTTCCACACACTGTAGGAAAGTGAGACTGGGTGGAATATTCTATGTGGCAAAGAAGGAATACATAACTCACTGCCCACATTAGTCTTTTTGGGGCTTTTAATGTGTAAATAAGACCACAATGATACATTTCCATTGACAGTTTTCACACAGTGTTGAATAATTGAATTTGTATGTTGGACTTCTCTGTGCCTTTTATAGCTCCGTTGCTATGCTTGTACATACTGTACACACTGTATGCATTTGTGTATATGTTGTTTTTGGCACGTTTTAAAGGACAGAAAAACAAGACATGCACTATCAGCATTTTATGTCCCTTGTAAATGATAATAGAGAATAAATACTAAATTTTAATGACCTCAGTGTTATGGCTGTTTTGCAGTGTTGGGCTGTAGCTGCGTTCTGTCTTTCATTTTTTGAGGTCGCTTGGAAAACCTCCAGTTTGCATAGATTCATACACCCAGCCCGTTACATACAGGTCAGAAGTGATTACTTCCACAATTCCATACTACAGATAACTCTTTCATATTTATTGTTTTTCTTAAATAAATCGAAATTGCATTTCATTACAATCAAGTCACTATAATCCATAAAAATATTATTGCATGAAGATCAATCAGCGTAGTACCTTTAAAAACAAGATGTATGTACCTTTTATGTACCTTGTATAGAAATTCAATTCCTTTATGTAAGCAGATATTTGATAGCATTTTCTTTGCGCTGGTTTTACATGGTGCCCACGTTTCTTCAATAAGCAAGCGAGATACTGGTGTAAAGCTGAAGCGGTGGGGGGGGGCTGTGCTGGGTAGAAAGCCAGTGGGAGCTGGCTCACGTCCTTTTGCTGTAACAGTTGCACTATGCAGCATTGTGTTTCTAGAGGATTAAGGAAAAGAGATGAAAGTCAAAAGTGTAAAGTGTCTGCACTGCTGTGGCTGAGCTAAAGGGGAGAAAGCTTCATCTGGACAAAGCATGCCCCCCTCCTGAAGGGGAGATGAGGGACAGCGAGGTGAGGAAGTAAAAGCTTGGGTTACTTCAACTGCGGCGCATCTCGTGCAGTTTCTGAGCCACGTTCTCCAGCTCAGACTCAATGGCAGCCAAACTCTCAATCTCAGCGTCCTATAAAAGATGGGAACATCAATTTTTTGTTTTAATAGACAGACCACATTTTCTGTTTTTAATTCTTTTAAGTTTACTTCTATTCATGATTCATTGTTACATGAACATTTTCCACTATGTTTTTGTTACTGGCCATTTAATGTACATACATGTACATTTACTCTGTTCTGACTGGGAGATCTTCATTGTGCCTAGTTCTAAAAGCAGTCTGGGCTAAAATGTTCTGACAATGAAATTCTTAAGAGAGTAAATAGTGTCTTTCAGTATGTACATTCATTGGTTTGTCTGTTCATTTGCCTGTCTGACTACATGTAGTTGCTTCATTACTTTATTCCTAGTAATACTGCTACTGAGTGCTGCTTGGTTAGCATTACTGCTACTGAGTGCTAATTGGTTAGCATTACTGCTGCTGAGTGCTGATTGGTTAGCATTACTGCTACTGAGTGCTGATTGGTTAGCATTACTGCTACTGAGTGCTGATTGGTTAGCATTACTGCTACTGAGTGCTAATTGGTTAGCATTACTGCTACTGAGTGCTGATTGGTTAGCATTCCTGCTACTGAGTGCTGATTGGTTAGCATTCCTGCTACTGAGTGCTGATTGGTTAGCATTACTGCTACTGAGTGCTGATTGGTTAGCATTACTGCTACTGAGTGCCAATAGTCTGGGTCTTAATCCAATCTAAGAAAATCCAGTGTTTGTATTGTACATTAAACTCATTTATTAAAAAACAAATAAATTAAAAGGTGAAAAAAAGATAGGGGCCCTTCTTATTAGGGGCCCTTCAATATCAGCTAGTGTACCTAGTGTTGAAGTAGAAACCCACAGAAGCCATTTAATGAGATGTAAACAGTCGTTTAGAGTGGTTTGTTGTGAAATGGTTGATTATAGAGAACTTGATTAGTAAATACTGATTTGTATTTCATTACAGTGTGGTTCTTTTCTTTGTATGACAAATTGACTTTTTGTGAAGCTGCTTTGAGACAACGTTGGTTGTAAAAAGCGCTATATAAATAAATATTGATTGATTAATTGATTGATACAGTGGGAGCCAAGAGATGTGATGTCAAGAAACCATAAACATAGATATTTTATTCTCTATCCAGAATTACTGGTGGACCTACATGTCTTTTGAGTTTTTGTATGTAACACTGACCTTAATCATTTAATTATGCAGATATTTTGGAAAAAATGGTGGAATTCCTCTTTGATGTAACTTTTTGGTCCAATTTTAATGAATTGTTCAGAAATCTTTCATTAATTACCCTGAATGTGAAAAGGAAACCGGTATTCGTATCAAACTGACGGAGGTCATTACTCAGACTGAAGCTGCTGAATAAACACAACTAATTAGGAACAGGTGATGAATTGGAGACTGCTGACATCAGCGCCTGTTCAGTGGGGCCAGCCGTTAGCAACCCTCCCAGGAGAAGCTGTATAAAGCATTACCTCCGTCTTCTTGCTGGCACTCCCCTCCTCCTCCCTCCTGTCCTCTGGGTCGCTCCTCGCCATCATCTGGAGCTCCTGCTCCTCTGGGCTCTTCCACACTTCCCCTTCGCCCTGCCCCGGCACCTCCTTCGAGTGGTGCGTCGTCTCCTGCTGGTCATAAGCACCCATCTCAGCTCTCCTGTGGGCCAGTTGCCTGGTACGGCTCCAATGCTTCATTCCAGCTTTGGCTTTCTCCTCCTCCAGCTGTCCTAGACTTTCTCTCCTTCTCTCCACTGCCTCCTCCTGGCTCTCCTCCTCTGCAGATTTCTTCACCTCAGAATGCACTCCAGCCCCCGCTGCCTCATCTTCTGAGTGGGCAAAAGCATTCATTTATCATATCTCACTTTCATTCTTGATTCATCCATCTCTCTTTCTCTTCTCCACCTCCTATTTTATCTTGACACGCATCTCCGTCAAAGAGAGCCTTATATTATTATACAGCATCAGCAAAGACAGCACTCCATTTAATGAGATCACCACCTGCCAGCTGGCTGACAGTGCTGGGCCGTCCAGTCTAAAGCACACTGACCCATTCTCAGGCTGAATCAGACAAGACTGCCCTTAGGCCAGACTTGGCTGTGTACTTAAGGCTTTAAAGGGAACCTAAATCTGTGTTTACTTTCTTGTTCTTGTAGACAAACAGTAAATATGTGTTAGGTACACACTTGTGTACCTGTAATGTTCCAGTGATCAGTAACTGACCTGTATATTTCACTGTATTTCTCTCCTCTCAGTGTAAACTGGGAGGTCATAATCCTGGGTAAAGCTTACATAAGCATTTCCCAACCAATAACCATAACCTATCCCACCCACACAGGTGTTTTTTTTTTTTGTCTGCTCCTTCATTCATTACTTTGTTTGTCTGTTTGCTCATTTGCCCGTCTGACTGCATGTAGTTGCTTCATTCCTTTATTCCTAGCAATACGGCTATTGAGTGCTGACTGGTTAGCATTGCTGCTACAGAGTGCTGATCAGTTAGCATTGCTGCTATTGACTGCTAATTGTTTAGCATTACGGCTACTGAGTGCTGATTGATTACCATTCCTGCTACTGAGTGCTGAGTGGTTAGCATTGCTGCTACAGAGTGCTGATCAGTTAGCATTGCTGCTATTGACTGCTAATTGGTTAGAATTTCTGCTACGGAGTGCTGATTGATTAGTATTACTGCTACAGTGTGCTGATTGGTTAGGATTACTGCTACAGAGTGCTGATCGGTTAGCATTACTGCTACAGAGTGCTGATCGGTTAGGATTACTGCTACTGAGTACTGACTGGTTAGCACTGATGCTACCGAGTGCTGATCGGTTAGCATTGCTGCTATTGACTGCTAATTGTTTAGCATTACGGCTACTGAGTGCTGATTGATTAGTATTACTGCTACAGAGTGCTGATCGGTTAGGATTACTGCTACAGAGTGCTGATTGGTTAGTATTACTGCTACAGAGTGCTGATTGGTTAGGATTACTGCTACAGAGTGCTGATTGGTTAGGATTACTGCTACAGAGTGCTGATTGGTCAGGATTACTGCTGCTGAATGTTGATTCTCTGGTGAGCATAGCAGCTCATTGGCTGCACAAAGTTGTTTACATTTTGATGACATTGTCAAGAACATACATGAAGTGCTACTATTAAATTTGGAGTGAAAGGTTTCTGATGAGCTGCCAGGCTGTGAGGGGTCAGCTGATGATGGAGTGACACACAAATACATACACATACCCACACTGTGCAATTGTTACATGCATGAGGAAGTTACATTCTTACATGGCTCTAGTTTTACAATAAATTGACTTTTCCTTCCCTCTTTTTCTCTGTTCCTATGAAAGTGTAAGAAGAGAGAGTTTGTTGCAGAATGCACAGTCCTGCTTCATCCAAAACTCTGGGACATCTCCCGGTTATTCAAAAATACCTCCCACGTCATTGCATTAGATGTTCCTTCATTCTGAAAGCTCGTCTTACGTATTTATTTAAAGACAGATCCTTGAAAAACAGGACTAGTACAGTAGTGAAGTACACATACATCATTACTTTCCAGTACTGTCCTTCAGTATTTCTGGCTGGTTTTGCTTCAGAACTATATAAAGCTAGAGTCCTCGTTCTTCATGCTTGCTGACTGAGTGCTTGGCGAATGCACCAACAAATACAGCCTTCGCTTTCTCTCCTTTTCTCTCCCTCAGACATGCACTCATAGACCTTTAGAGGATGGGGATTATGTTGTTATTGATTGTACATTCATCTAATGGTGGAGCAGATAAATCGTTAGAACACACAGAATGGTATTCATGTAGTCCCCTGGGTTGGAAAGGGTAAAGACACTTGAACTACTGTCAGCTCTCTCTAAACTATGAGCTTAATCAAGGCTTCTCCCTGAGGACAGCTGAAGAGTCCTGCCAATGTCATCAGTGTTAATGTACTTTTACTCTATACACCTGGCATCTACACTCATACAGACCCAGTAAATGCAGAGACCACCATTTATTTACTTCCCATCAAAACAATTAAAACAATTTTAGGAGATAATTCTGAGGAGATCAGATAGAAGACGATCCACCTAACTGATGGAGAGGAAGTTGGTAACATGCTACTTTAACCCTGCTACATAACGCAGGCATGCCATAAGCACATAATGGCAGATGTCATATGCTGTTATGAGGTTCTGTCATAGAGATGAGTTCCTGTTCAGTTATATTACAAGACCATATAACCTTTTGTATGTTTTGTATTGATAACACGACACTGTTATCTCTGTGGACATAAACTGTCATGACAGTCTATGACAGCATATGACATCTGCCATGACAGTTTTATGCCATGATTATGTCATTGTTATAGAGCAATGGACTGACCTCAACATCCCAGTGTTTTTTGGGATCACGCAGAGAATGCAGAACATGCAACCAACTCTTAAGACTGAGCTTCAAAGGTGTGGAAGAAATCTCTGCAGGTTTCTTTTTGGGTCGGCACAATAAATACTGAAATATGTATTCAGTGTATTTTATGTTATTTTCTGTTAATATCCATTTTTTCTGAAAATGAAACATGAATTACGGGTGCTGTATGGCTGTTTTGATTGAAAATTAAATCATGAAGGGTGGTCTCTGACTGTCATTTGATACTTTTGGTGCAATTTATAGATTTTCAAATACTGACTGTAAGTCATCTGTTGCTGCAGAGTTTCTCTCACTTCCTCTATATTTCCTGTCAGTGAAAAGGAACATTAGACCACCACTGACCAGCTGTTATAACTAACAATCATTACGCCTCGGATAATCCTCACAGGAGTTTGGATTTGTGTGGAGATTGCAGGTTCTCCCTGTGTCTGCTTAAGTTTCCTCTTACAGTCCAAAGACATGCTGTCAGCTGAACTGGAGACGATAAATTGTCACTAGGCGTGAGTGTGTGAGTGAATGTTGTAACGGTCACTTTAAGGCAGCTGCAGTGCGCATGTGTATGGTGGGGAGCCGGAGTGAATAATGGAGAGTGTGGAGGAAACGCGGGAGACATTGTGCGTGCGGTGAACTGTACTAGCTTGTAGCCTGGGTTCTCCAACTGGTGTTAACTGGGAACTTGTGACGAGTGAAGTCTTGGTGCTCTCATTGTTCATTAAACTGACTCCGAAACCCCTTTACGACGAAGTATCCACCTCTCTACCTAACACCATACTTCCATTCGTTACAATGTGTATATCTGTGTGTCTGCCTTATAATGGACTGTCAACCTGTCCAAGGTGTTTTCTAGCTAGAGTCCAGCACACCTTGGTACCCAGATGGATAAGCAGCTTAGAAGATGGATTAATGAATGAATTAATAAATGAATGAATTAAATAATGAATGAATGAATGGACAGAT
Source organism: Prochilodus magdalenae (assembly GCA_024036415.1). Lineage (NCBI taxonomy): Eukaryota > Metazoa > Chordata > Actinopteri > Characiformes > Prochilodontidae > Prochilodus > Prochilodus magdalenae. The sequence goes on along the minus strand of JAMWET010001474.1, from coordinate 44,100 downwards.
ATTATTTGGACAGTTTTCAGTGCAGCACTGACACTGACACGGTAAGGCGCAGTGGTGTACATTGCGCCTATACGCTTGTATGGGGTATTGCAGCATTGCTGGGGCTTTTGTAGTTGTAGCATGACCTAATTTACATAACATCCATACCATGGCATATTTCAGAGTAGAACTTGGTATTGGGCAGGGCTGGTTAATAATATTTTCCCCGCCTGGAGGCACTAAGTGATGAAACCAATCACAGATTTAGAAGCGGACCATAGTCATTCCAATTTGATGAAAGACCACAGGAGCATCTTTGAAATGATTTATAGTAATCACTGCTGGGACATGAACTAACAAGGTCACTTTTGATCTCTGTTTGTTAATAACTGATGAATCACATTACCTTCCTCCTCTCCTAAGCTGGAGTGCTTCTCCTCCTCAACCTCGTTTGCTCCTTTTTTCTTCATCGCTGCTCGTTTGCGTTCCGGCTCCTCGTTCATGGCATCTGAATCCTTCTCTGCTTCGTTCCTCTTCTCCTGGCTGGAAATGTCATGGTGCTCCTGCATCTTCTTCTCTTTCTCTTCATGTTCTCTATTTCGCTCCTCATCCTTCCCTCTCTTCTCCTCTCCTGGTCTCTCCATGGCAACCAGCATTGACCGATCCACTAAGAAGGAGCAAAGGTAAGGAAATGGTCAGTGTGCACATGATTTCACCTGTAGGCCATCAGAAAAGCATCTGTCTGTTGTGCATAAATAGTATATATATATACTTTTATTATATACATACTTTTTTGTTAAATGTATACATAAACTCATTTCTTTGTCCTCCTTCTGCTTTACTGGCAGTGTGCACCTGAGCTGGCAAGACCCTGATCTCTAACAGTGACAAACATTTTGCTTAGTAGATCAGTTCTATCTGAGAATCAGCTAAACCTGAGCTTTAACAGAGGAGATAAGACAAAAAGAATTGCCCACCCCCTTAATTATATTTGCTCTGTGGTGGTTGTGTAGGGGTCCAAACGAAAGGGGCATAACAAAGTATACAGAGAAACAGATGGACTACAGTGTGTAACTGTAGAACTAGATAGTGCACCTATATGGGAGGTAGAGCTGATAAAATGAATAATAAGTTCGGATACAAGGACATGTGCATAAGTGTATGTGCGTATATATTCAAACACAATAACAATAAAATACAACACAGTTATATTAATTAATGAAGGATGTTCACCAGGGGGGTCCATGGAACTGAAGATAATGACTAATAAATGTAAACTATGGGATTATGAAACCAGGAGGTCCTACATTAAAATCAAATGAACTGAGCAGTAAACATTGTCTGTCCCGCATTGTTCCTTCAGCACAACAACATCCACACACTCAATCCAAACAAATTTCCTTCTCCAATACGGCCTAGTTTATTTTTAGCCTAGGAGGAGATGGCAAAGTCAAACACAAAAGTGGTTCATGGGAATTTGTGAGGACTACAAGCTTAGCAGCATCTCAGTCTGTGTCAGGTTCAGCTTGAAGGAAAGGAGATGTCTGCTGAGAGAGACACGACTATGTGTGTGTGTGTATGCGTGTGAGACAGTGTGTGTGTGTGTGTGACAGTGTGTGTGTCAGATGTACAGTGATATGAATCTATTCAAACCAGCTCACTCTAAAAACACTTATCAAGGTTACCAAGGTTACAGGCTGAGCTGCTTTCTGCGTCACTCTTTTATGACAATAGCTGATTTTTTGTGTTTGCACGAACTGTATCATGGAAGAACAGTCAAATCCTAAGATATACAATACACTCATCATCAAAAGAATAGCTGCACCCAGAAGGAATTGTGGGATTGCAGTGCTATTGGGACATATTCATTTTGGCTTTCAGTTTATTTGCTGTTGTCGTTTGTTATGTTGCTGCACCGCACTAATGCCGTTACATTATGTCCTTCTGCATGTGGAATGAGAAGAGGAAACCAGTACAAGCTGGGATCATTCACCTGCAACAGCCTCTGGGTCCTCAGAGTGGTGGCTTACATATTCAGCACTGTCCTTCATTCTCTTCTCAGGCCTCTCATTGGCTCCTGAAGAGAGGAAGGCGGGGTTATATGAATGCTTCATCAAGAGAAACACCATAAACTGAATCAGTTCACTTCAGTTCCATTTAAATAGTGCTTTGTATAAGTGGTCACAAATCAGACCCCAAATGTACAGGTCCCAAACTCCATAGAGCATGAGGAAGAAACAGTTAGAGGATGAAAATGTATCCTGGGTAGGTGAAAACATCAAATATCAAACTGATATATACAATATTACGTATTACAGCTGCTCTAAGAACATTACAAGCTTGTTACAGTTATTTATAGATGTTCTTGCCTAAATTAGCTAACTGTAGAGAAATTGTCTTAGTCTAGTGCCAGATGATTTAAAACCTCCTGCAAACGGTAACTTTACAGGGAGAAGTATGTTCTAAATTTCTGCTTCTTTCAGTGAGAATGTTTTGATCAGACAGCTTTAAAATGTTAATCTGTCACCTTCCACAGCGATGTCCTGCAGCTCCTGGAGAAAGTTGTGATGGCGCAGTACAGTAACAAGCCTGTCATCTGCGAACACACACACACACACACACACACACACACACACACACACACACACGTTATACGAGCAAAGTCAGTGTTTCTATTGTGTTCTCACCACTGAGAGACACAAGTTCACACCGTCCTCGCCATTCTGCTCTTTGCAGCTTTCAGCACTTTGCTCTCATTTCTTAAAGGTAATTGCCCTGAAATTTACTGCCTGCACTGGAGCTGTACAATTAATCACTGAATCCCAGAGAGAGAGGGGGAGAGAGAGGGAGAAGGAGAGGGAGAGAGAGAGAGAGAGAGAGAGTGGGGGGGGGGGGAGGGAGAGAGAGTGAAAGGAAGAAAAAGAATGTGATAGATGGACAGACAGACAGACAAACAGTCAGTCAGATAAATTGACAGACAGGCTGGCAGACAGATGGACAGACAAACAAAAAGACAGACAGGCAGATAAACAGATGGAGAGAGACAGAAAAAGAGGGAAAAAGAGACTGTGAGAGATAGATAGACAGATAGACAGATAGATAGACAGATAGACAGATAGATAGATAGATAGATAGATAGATAGATAGATAGATAGATAGATAGATAGATAGATAGATAGATAGATAGATAGATAGATAGATTTCACAAAATATCTCTTTTATTTTTTTATTTTAATTATTTATTATCTGAAAAAAACACCTCTCTTCTCCACCTGCACTCCTCTGTTTCTCTCAGTCCTGTCCTCCTTCACTCTGCACAGTATTTCGTTTCTCCACAGTAAGCTCTCGTGTGTAACAATAGACATTCTGCTAATGCAGTGATTGATTTTAACTCAGTGTCAAGGTAAGACAGGCCAGTCCAGTAATTGAATAGCGCAGGCCGCCCGCATCCTTTCAGCATTACGCTCTCGTGACTGCTCTTGTGGTAAGGCCATTAATTTCTTTAAGCCATTAACTTTACACTCTGAGGAGTGTGCAGTCATGAGGGAAATATAAGCAATCATCGATTACATTAGGAAGGTCACAGAGATGGCATGAATATCATTGCATACCCTCAACAACACCAGCAATGTATGCAGAAATATTGCCTGTATTGAATATGCTAATGCATTTACGGTCATAAATAAACATTAAGGTTTTTTGCTAATTGTTTTTCTTTTAAACTCAACAGAACCACTCAAGTGTTCTTCACTGAACCAAAAGTGATTCTTTAATAGAAAAAGAAGCATTGTTGCATATGTTGTCCCGCATATATAAACTATATCCAAAAGTATCCAGAGGTCCTTTAGGGTGCACCCATTGCTGACAATCGTGTTCAATGACTGTGCACACACAACTTTGTAAAATCTCCATGGAAAAGTATTGGCAATTCACTAGGACTCTCTAGAGCAGCCAAAGCTGAGCCAAATGTCACTATGATTAATGCCACGTGCCAGCTGGAGAGGTATATAGCTCTCCGGCACTGGGTCATGGAGGAGTGGAATTGTATTCCCTGGGGTGATGAAGCTTCATCTAATACCTTCGGGATCAGTTGGAGTGATCCAGAGCTAATCATCCAACAT
>JAMWET010001474.1:0-30000 GCA_024036415.1 Prochilodus magdalenae | reverse complement strand
AAATTGGAGATACATGTTTTTCATTGGGCAGCAACAATATACATATTTATCTATGGAACTGTTAATGCTTTTAATATGGGAATGGTGGTTTTGACTGGTGTGTTACATCTTCTGTAGTAGGTAACCAGGGGTAGCAAAGGATGACAAGCAGTTTTGGCAGGGTGGGGGACTTGGAGTACTACCGATTGCCGATACTGCCCTGTTGAGGTTGGGGGTGTGTTAGCGTTGGCTGATAGCTAAACAACTTGCCTCTTAAAAGTGCAAACATCCACCCACAGCGAAGTGTAACCCAATAACGTGACAGAAATATTTGGGTTTTAGCTGGGGCGGCCAGTCGTATTTCAGAAAAGGCACAGACAACTTGGGTCATTTTTTTGAACCAGGCATGGCTAGTAAATAACAATAAAGGTGTTTTGGCATACAGCTGTACAGAAAACATAACTTTTTGTAGAAGCTTATTATTATGTGGAGGCTTAAACCATTTAAACAGGTCATTTCCAATAATGGTTCTTTAAAGAATCACTCATTCACCACTCCTCGGTTCAATAGGATAAGCATGCAATAAGCAGTTTATGATGTTTTGCTTATCAGTCACATATAACAGATATCATAAGCACCCAAAGGAACTCACCATTGTACTTAGTCTAAAATCTATTGGTGACACCCAGGAGTTCCTCGTTTAAATATCTGCCTCACAATAGCAGCAAGAATCTAAATCTTTGTATATCACATGTTGCACTCCACCAAATTATGGAATAGCTGTTGCTTAAACCGTCGTCCATTGAGTGCCCTCTAGAGTTTACTCCTTTACATGCTGATTTCCCATGACGGGTCATTAGGTGGCTTACGTGGCATGTCTTCCCTGTGTTCTCTCAAAGGAGCCCTCAAAGCGAAAGCACATCAGACAAACGTCATTTAGTACAAGAACCTGGCAGATAACAGTGGTAACATGATCAACTCCTCAACAGCAGCAATGCAGCAAAGACAAAATTAATATTAATTGGGAATAACTGTTATAAGTAGCTATGCACCTGCTGTAGGCTTGTGCAGGGCACTTTACGTGCTTCCATATCAACCGAGATTGAATTTGAAACAGGTTTAATATGAAGCAGGCCTCACATTTGTTAATAAGTTTGTTCAGTCTCAAATTTCCTATGTCACAACCTGCACAGATCCTAATCAAGGAGACAATAAAGTGGTTTAGAGTCAGCAGTGCTGTGGTGTTTGCCCTGTATCATATAGCTGAGCAAGTGTTTGCTCTCACAAAGGCCAGGAAAGTAATGAATGAACCCATTCCTTATTATGGAACACACCTGCATGGACATGTTTGTGATGGGAAACAGACCTCTCTGATATAAAGGCCTTGGCCATAAATCAATCTGTGCACCTGTGAGATTACAGTGGTACCAGCTGATATAATCTGTCCTGGTTCCAAATAAAGGCTCTTGTTTACATATCAACCTATGATTGTATTTAAACGTCAACACTTAGCATAGCTTTCTTCCAGTCCCAGAATACTATGGCTTTTAATGGCAACATAAAAGCACGTAACGCTTGTGTACTTCTTCCAAAAGCTTTATTTGAAGAGACTAAAAGCAAGTCTCAGGTTTCGGCATCCGAAAGCGATTATCTCATTAGTCTGGGCATTAGGCATCTCTCAAACGGTCTGCATTTAACCACCATCTGAAAGGCCTCAATACTGTTCTTTCCAGTTAACAGCTAACTCCTTTGACCTCGCAAACGTAATGTGTTTTCGGGCTAACCTCAGGCCATTTTTGTTCAGACGAGCCCGAGTTGGCTCACACAATTACCTTTCCTAGCTAAATCAATTAGAGCAGCATTAGTCTGGGCTAAATGCGGCCTGCACCTGCCGTTGCTCTATTTGGGCCTTGAAATGGTGGATATCCGGTTAGGAGGATGATTGATGAATCAGAAAGGGTCATCAGGTTAGCGTACATGATGTGCTCATGCTGCAGGTGCTGTTTACCACTGCAATTTGATGAGTTTCACAAGAGTGAATGAAGCAGTACAAATTTGACTCATTACTGTCTCTCGCTTGCAATGACACATTTTCCTTGTTCTTCCTTTCATTGGCTGTAACATACAACACTGCATTGCTGTTGGACTCTTAACCTTTGTGAATCCAGTGAAAAAATTGGCGGAAAAAACAGGCATTGTTGGAGGTTCATGATGTAGCAGAACAGTTCCATGAAGCTGCATCTACAGTTTCTATATGGAGGCCATATTGGTGGCCCAACAAAAAAAGACAGAAGCCAAAGCAGTTGTCAGAGAAAGGACGGTGGTTAAACACGAGCCTCCTGATGGGGGCTGCTCAGTCTTGACAGCGTTGGGTTTGGTGTAGATGTAGGGGTGGTCCTGAATTTTGAGAGGGAAACAGTGAACACAGAATTCAATAAGGTGCATTAAATCAATGTAATAGCAGATTATAGCAGTGTGGTGTTAAAAAACAGAGGAAGTCTCACCACAGAAGGACACATCAGCTGGATGGGGTGTGAAAAACTCTCAACCATAAACTTCTCCCCTTCAGGCTGAAACTGCACATGTAATGAGAATAAAGGATAGCATATCACACCACTACGGATTTTTAAATGTGTATATTGTCACAGCATGGCAGGGATAGTCAGACTTACTGGTATAACTACTAAGGGGGTGGGGTGCAGGGGTGAGTGTGTAGGGCAAGGGAAATCACACTGGGAACCATGGACCATGATCACCACTGGCATTCACTGTAAGCCTACAGACCCAGATGGATCCATACCATCCACATTGCCATCCTTCCCCTCTTCCATCACAACAGTTTAATCTCTTCAGATCATGTAGCTTTTCTTAAATCTTATGCAGAGATCAGATCAGAGATCAACAAACTGACAACAGTCATGATTCTTTTTGACCTCTCTGAAACCTTTGACAAGACCAACCACAAGACATTGGAATCACTGGCTCTACATGGAAGCGCTTCTTGTGGTGGGAGGTGGGGTTGATGGATGGGAGCCCACCATCTGAAGCTTAATCTCAATACAATACAAATGTTGCTATGCATCCCAGGATCCTCGCTAATATCATTCCATCTTATCCGAGATGTTTGGTTCATATTGCAAACCTGACCCAAGTCATGTTGGTGACTCCAGAACACTAGACCCTTTCAGGCAATTTCTTGTCAGTTCAAGGCATGGCAACAAAAACTCTCTCCCAGCTAGTCATCACATGCAAGCCATCAATCCCTTGCACTTATCTCACTCAGCTGCTGTGTGATCTTTACTGGTTTCCTGTAGGTGCACTCAGCAGATTTAAAACACTGAAGGTTATCTTTAAAGCCAAAAATGGACCAGCCCCTCCCTATCTCATGACATCTCATGGCCTTCGAGCCTTAAGTTTGGCCTGGCTTGACCTTCCTAAGCCTCGTTATGTATTTGCTTTCTAGATATCAGTATAGACTATCATTTCTGGCCATGTCTTAGCTCAAGGGTACTTTGGACTGGAGGTATGCAATGCCATTTGACTCCATGGGACAAAATTTCAAAGTCACATGTGGATGGTTGACCAATCCAGTGTGTGCGTGAGCAGGACAAAATAGATGTAGAAAAACATTAATAAAATGAATAATAGACACGTTAATAAACAGCCGCAATAAAAAAATAAAAAAAAAGATACCTACCGTGTAATAATTAGTATGCATAATTAACAAAGAGGGGAAAAGCTAATAATCAATAAGAAACTAATAAACTCATTGTAAATAGTTGCCAAGCAACAAATCACATGAACATGCACAAATTGCATTATTGTGCTACAGAAATGATGGAGTCTTAAGTCGTTCAGTCGGCTTCAGCTGTGCAAAGCGTTCTAATACAAGTCAATTAAGCCTATGTGTATCTATAAACTAGGCATCTGCTAAAAGCCATGAATGATAAGCATGTATGACACTGATCTCTCACAATCTACATGATCTAATTATAATTTATAACTATAAAATCTGTACCTTTGAATTTCTTTCAACTTTCTTATCTGGCCACTGATGTGACAGACAGCTAAACCTGACATTACTATTGTGCTTTAAACTGGTAATATAACACAGCAGATCCAAAACCTGGAACTTTCTGCCAAAAGACAGGAAGAGCTTGTTAATTAGTGGATTACTAAAATGAGGTGCGTTGGCAGAAGGGCAAACGCAATGAAATGTGCATCTGTCACTGTCAGGCTGGGGGTCCTCCAGAACCAGGGTTGGGAACAACTGGTCTAGCATAAAAAATCAGCTTTAATCATGAATCAAGCGGTTTTAGGGCATTAACCTGTTTAAGACATAAAACCTTTGAATGAACAAGGAAGCGGCCATGTTTGTATTGAGTTTCTTTGGCACTGGGGCCATAAGACCCTAGTTATACCACTGGTCCAACTGCAAGCATCTCAAAGTTAGCAATCACTGAGAATCAGCAAAAAACACACACCAAAGCTATGCCACATCTGCTATCTGTTTTGAATCTCAGATACGTACAGGGAAACTACTCATTCTGGCTAAATAGCCCTGTAAAAACGCCAGAGGAGTACAAAAGGAATCAGCCTTATTCTCACCATATTGTTCCAAAGACCCTTAGCCAGCTCTTCATGTCCTTTCATGGTGAAGTGGAAACAGTCCGGGGTGAAGAAGCTCATGTCAATCTTCCCATTCTAACAGGGAAAATGAGAGACACTGCTATGCTCATCATAAAGTAAGTATTTACTCCTTATAATGGAACATATAAGACAGTGTTTAGAGCTGCCAGCTGTAACCAAGGGCAGGATGTTTCTTACTGGGTGCCGTGGGGGGTCAGCGTATTTCAGAAATGGCTGAAGAATTACAGCAAAGTCGCTTTTAAAGAAACGGGCACTGTAGAGAAGCTGCTCCAGGGCTTTCTAGGACAAGGGGAAGAAATAAAGTTAGTACTACACTTGGGTAGATGAACTGTGACCATGTCAAGAAAATTAATAGCCTTTAATTTGAATGGTCTTTTATCATTAACTAACTTACATCAAACAGAACATGTCATAAAGTGCTAGAATGATGTAAGAAATTACAAGATACACCTTTAACTGACACATAAAACTCACTCTACTCTACTCTACTCTACTCTACTCTACTCTACTCTACTCTACTCTACTCTACTCTACTCTACTCTACTCTACTCTACTCTACTCTACTCTTTTAATAAACTGAGCGGCAGCTAATCATGTTGTTGACAAGTTGCACGGTGACAGATTAGGTCACACCCACAATCTCACCCCAAGATCTAACTCTGGAAAGCTCTCAGAGCGAGGGATATAAAGGTTGATAAAAACTTCATTACTACATTACAGAATTATATTTAAATTGTAGAGTTTATAAATGATTAAATAATGTGCTGCTGTTCAGAACTTGCCTGTTACTCTGTTCAGTCTTTTTTTATTTTTTTTGCACCTTTTTTGCACCTTCTGTTTTTTTGTACAGAATTATTATAATTATTATAATGCTATTATTACCACAGGTTTGCCATGATGAAATCAGACACCACCAACTGCCAAATTCTCTAATCAGGAATGACACACCTGGAACTGGAGGTTGATCTCAATAAGCTCTTTAAGATCAGCAGAACCTGTGGCTGGCTTCACCAGGCAGGAACAGAAAGACCTGTGGGGAGTAGAAGGTGAGTAGGTTTCACTAAACAGCCGTAATTGGTGGATACAATGTTAACCATGAACATGGAAAGGCTTCAGTGTGCAGTATAATTCAGTAAACACCAAATTTAATATCAACTATTAGCAGAGCTTAAACTCAAAGTGATAAATACTGCCTCAGGCATAAAATACAGACACATCATATTTATCTGTTTTATCTATGTTGTATTTTACCCACAACCATTCATTGCTTTTCTGTCTATTTTGACTGTTGTTGCCAAATTAGTCCCATATAAACTTAAAAGTACATAAAGAAGAGCAAAAGAAGAAGCAGCAGCAGCAGAAGCAAGGAAGAGCAGAAGAAGAAAAAGAAGACAAGCAGAAGAAGAAGAAAAAGAAGACGAGCAGAAGAAGAAGAAGAAGACGAGCAGAAGAACAAGAGCAGAAGAAGAAGGAAGAAGAAAAAGAAGAAGAGCAGAAGAAGAAGAAGAAGAGCAGAAGAAGAAGGAAAAAGAAGAGCAGAAGAAGGAAAAAGAAGAAGGAGAAGAAGGAAGAAGAAGCGCAGAAGAAGAAGGAAGAAGAAGAAGCGCGGAAGAAGAAGAAGCACAGAAGAAGAAGAAGAAGAAGCGCGGAAGAAGAAGAAGCGCAGAAGAAGAAGAAGTGCAGAAGAAGAAGAAGTGCAGAAGAAGCAGCTTACCTGATAAAAGATTTGTCACCTGTGACGTGAAATCTACCTAATAGCATGAAATACCTTCATGAGCATGAATAACAGCTGGGATTTGATTTGGTACAGACTGGACGTAGGCCACATCAATATTCTAACACTCTTGTGTCAAGGAATTGCACTGTTCAGCCAGATTTGGTAGAAGCCTTCCCTGGCACAGTTCGGAGGGGAATTTCCTGTACACTGGGATTTGTGCCACTGCTGGTTGACCCATAGGACCGTATGCTTCCATACTCCTGCTGCTTCCCTCACACATGTCCTCTGAGACACCCAAATGCCAAACATTGACATCTGCTTTGGGCCCATGTACCACACATGGAACGAGACATTCACTGCACTGTGCCGCCCCTTCTTCAATCCTATCACTCACACCCTGCAGGTATTTATAGGTGATTTTTTTGTCTGGTGAGCTTTATATACACAACAACTTCATAAAATGAAGCAGCATAATTACAGATCAAATCTAATTGTTCTATCTGAATGCTGCCTATATGTTGGAGCTTGCCAGGTTGAGCAATAAGTTGATCTAAAAATAAATAAATAAATAAATAAATAAATAAAAAATAATAATAATAATAAGTTATAAAGCTTAGTGATGCAGACTACCTCTGGAGCAGACACCCTGGGGTCGGCTTCTGCACCTCTCGCAGCGTCTCCATGGGCAAAATCTGAACCACATTCACTATCATCCGAGGAACCTGCACAGAAATACTGATGACTCTGGAAATGAAACGCGTACAGTCTAAAAACGGCATGACCTGCAGACGCTTTATCTGGCCTTCTAGCTCAGTCCTTTCAGCTCCCACTGAGGAGGAGATTATTTATAGCTTACTTAGAGCTTTGAAACCTGATGGCACAAAGACACACCTTCTGTTTCAAGGCTGACGTATAAAAAACTGTCAGGAAAAAAAAAAGCAAGATTCTAAAAACATCTAGCCGAGTCCACTTAATAATATCATCACCATGATCTGAGTAGGCTTATATCTCAGGAGAGCCTTAAAATCTTTGGTTACCTCATTCATCAGCATCTCCAAGGACACACTCATATAGTGTACGAAGTTCTCCACGGAAAAGAGGGACTGGACACATGAAAAAAAAAGGAAATGAATTAGGTGTTGCCTTACGGCTCTCCTGTGTGACCTGCTCTTCAGAGCAAACCTCCTCTGGGGCTGGGGCTGGTGCTCACTCTCTCGCGGCTCCACTATTTAGTGTGCAGTTTGTTAAGACATGAATGTAGGCACCATCATATACTTATCAAAACAATAGCTGCACCCAGAAGGAACCAACCAACAGGAATGAAACTTGCTGGATGGGTTTTAGATTTAGGAAATGCAAATGACTCAAGTGTCCTACTTAACCATCCATGTGACGTAAGCAAGTACGGCCCTTACTGCTATACCGGACTGGCTATATAAGGCTGTTGAGGGTCCCTTTAGTTCTGACTCATGTCTCTGTTGTTGGTAGCATTCTTTGCAAGAGAGGTGAGATGATCAGGTGGAGAAGTTTGAGAGAGGTCACCTTGGCTCCGGGTCTTATCAACCTATTGCGTGCCATACTGGTGGTGCAGAAATTACCATAGCATGCTGCTGACGGCAGTGGTCAGCGCCATGATGAACGGTTTGTTGTCACGCATAACATACATCAAGATGACCTGGTGTCACTCCACCCTCCGCAAAATCTACAGGAACTGTTTGAGATAATTCAAGCTGCATGGGATGGATTATCACAGGACACCATAAGGAACTCCATGCTGAGATGTCTCAGCATATTGGGTTTGCCAACATGGCGGCCTGACACCTGAGAGACTCTACTTCTGTATGTGTAGCTCAATAAATGTTGCTCATATCAGTTTAAATGTATCATCATTTATTGTTCCTGGTAACCTTTATATTCTTTCCCAACAGCACTACAATCCCACACTTCCTTCTGGGTACAACTATTCTTTAGATGAAGAGTGTATTTCTACTGGCTCTGAAGTATCAAGCAGATCAGCATGATTTGAACACTTTACCAGTACACGTCTCTTGAAAAAATCCACAGAATAACACAAACTTAATTCATTATCTAATGTAGAAAAACACAGGACCTTAACATCACTGGAGGGGTAATGGATTACATTGATCATGAGACAAATGCGCAAATAAATGCAGCTTCTAAACATCAACTTTGGAGGCTTGAAAAACAAAAAAAAGAAATACACAAAGTATGAACCTGAAAAGAATAGGAGCTATGATAAAGTACGGACACACTAAATACTGAACAGATATAGTGGCATGCAAATGTTTGGGCACTCCCAGTCAAAATGCGTTAATAGCTTAGCTATTCAATCAAGATGACTGATTTTCCAAAAGACCTAAATTCAAGATGAATATTGCTATAATATATAATATTTTAAGCAAAAATACGTTATTATTTTCTACCTACAGTTTACAGTTTCAAATAACAAAAAAGGAAAAAGGCCCCAAATCAAAAGAGTGGGCCACCTGCACGGTAAGTCCTTAGTACCGTTCCCTATTACCAAGTAACACAGCTCTTATGTGTCTTTCTGAAAGTCTTTCAGTTCTTGTATGTGGGATTTCTGCCCATTCTTCCTCACCATAGGCTTCCGGTTCTGACTAGACACAGCACAGTACTGTACCTTCATGTCTACGACCAACATATCATTAGCAACTCAACTAAGTAATTCACTTCCTTTTCAATTGTAGTGTAATATAGTATTTGCGTACATCCTAATTCCTCAGAAATGAATTACTGTGCACTTGTCTAAAGGTTTAACACAATACGTTCATGATCAGAGTATCATGCTATACTAAACCACCAAAGCAGGAAGACACTACCTTGTCTTTGCAGTAATCACAGATGTCATTCATGCCGATGAGAATGGTCAGCAGTTTCCAGTCTTCGTCAAAGTTAACGCCCTGTAGTTTGAGAAAGATCACGTGCTTTAACCTTCTAGAGTCTTTTCACTTAAACGGCGTTGATTTATAGTCTTATTCCAGAAATGATAATCATGCTACTTTTACTTTCCATACTTAAGTACATTTAAAGGTAAGTACTTTTACTCCAGTAGAGGTCTAAAGAAAGGAACGCCCACTTTTACTGGAGGAATATTTTCCCTGTGTTTCTCTACTCTAACTCAACTAGATGGTCTGTGTACTTCGTCCACAACTGGAGAACACTGGGGGGATATATAATAGAGTCCGTCTCTTACCTCATATGTCTTCAGCGTGTCAATCAAATGTCTGGCTTGTCCAGGAAGGTTACTTGAGAAAAGAAAAAGCGTAGAAATAACCCAGATGATCTAATCGTAAACATATTATTCAGCATAAATCTGAAAATACTGCAGTGCTATGCTCAGATCAGCACATGCACTCTACTCAAAGCATTACAGGACCCAAATTATGGACTAAATGTTTCTCGTGTTGCTTAAAATAATAGTTAAATGTAGCTTGTAAACCGTGCTGAAGCTTTAAAACACATCATTCAATCTGAGCCTACAAAAAAAACAAGGCTACGTAATTAAAGCAAAACCATCATAATTACACATATCCACTTTTTAAGTCTGCATCAGCTTATCTTTCCCAGCTAACACTGATTCTGCCCAGACTGCTTGTTTAATGAGGCACAGTACAAAAGCGCCAATCAAAATACTGATCATTTGCATAGAGCAGTCTCAAAGGGACAGTAATAAAAGCAAGCTGGTAATATTTTGGGTTAAAGAGACTAAAATCATGTACAAAAGAAAGGATGACTTTATATAAAACAGGCCAAATGTTAGCGGACCTTAGAGACAACAAAGTACATATACAGTATTTAGTTTCCACACTGACACATACAAAGTGTTGTGTCCTGTTACAGCGAGGTTAAAGCCAGTCTCACTGAGAGGAGCTGGAGTTCCATGGACAGTTTTGGTTGGGGCAGGACCCACTACACTGGGGTTGAACAGTCTGATGATGTCTGCAACACAAAGCAGAGTCCATCTCATAAACACAACCCCAAATCCAATAAATAAATAAATAAATAAATAAATAAATAAATAAATAAATAAATAAATAGATAAATAGATAGATAGATAGATAGATAGATGTTTTGCTGCTGTGTTAAATGGAACCAAACACACAATGCAATGATGTGCAAATCTCACAGGCCCGCATTTTATTCAAACCCATGTTTATATTCATCTATATCCATTTTATATACATTTCATATTCATAGGACACAAACATATCAGATGTTGAAAGAGAGGCATTTTACCATTTAATGAAATGATTAACTCATTTAGAACTTGGTGGCACCAACACATCACAAAAAGGTTGGGGCAGGGGAAACGTAAGCGCTTGAAAAGTAAGTGGTCCTTATAAAAAGCAGCTGGAGGAGTTATTTGCCACCAAGTCACATGACTGGGGATAGAAAGAGCATTTTAAAGAGACAGAAATTTGCACATTTATTTACCTTTTACAAAGCAGCCCAATTGTTTTGGAATTGTGGCTGTACTTCAATCTTTCTTGAGGATTACAAATCCAATAATAAAAATAGACTGCAGGGCAGCATTAGCTGATATGCAACAAATACATCAGAAGGTTTCGGTTCGAAATCTGATGCTGATTTAAAAAAAAAATAATAATAATAATAATTCTACCAATGATTCTGGCACCGCTGGGCAACTAAATATGCTTAATAAGTCTCAACAGTACTTACTTGCAAGTGTTATAACATCTTGGAAAGTCCCATGGCCTCCAATGCTACAAGAAATATTTCAGTGTGAGTTTAACATTAGGATAAAACATGTAAACCATGAGGAATAAAGCAAGATCAAATTTCAGTACTAGCATTTTTCATAAGTCAGAACACCTTGAAAGCCTCTCATGCCACAAGTCTTAGAGGTCATTACTCATCATGACTTGTGCTGGGACAGTCAAGTGGATCAGTCATGCCTGGTAGGTAAAGTGTACTGGTTAACACCTCACTGAGGCCTGCGATTCAACCCACCACCATAATCTGCTCTGCACATTTCACTCCAGACAGTTTACAGGACAAACATCTGGAACAACTTCAAAAAAGAGCTTTCAGAATTACCCTGGGCCAAAAGGTACACATATAGATGTATCTAGGTGCACTTCTTTAACTGCAAAAAGAAAGGTGCAAGCCATTGACTTCAGATACTGGCTACCCTACATCAAGCAGGAGGTTATAGATCGCCAAACAAGGAACTCATACAAGCTAATCGTACAAAGAAACTGGAAAAAAAAAAAAGGAGAACCTATAAAGAAACATAAATGACATCACATCATTACCTCCATGACACATGGCGAAATTCAATGGGTATACCAAGGACTGTGGTTGCATTCGCCCCAATGGCAGTCTGTAACACATGACGACTCGAGCAATGATAAAATGATCTTTCCAAAAACACAACTACAAAAGCACCCAGATCAAAAATTACTACAGCACTAAGTAACGGAGTAATACAGGTTATTATTAGACTGCCGCCATCATACTCACTGTCAGTGAATCCCCAAGGGCAGCGATCACTTTGATGTCTGCTGGCTTAACCATTTCAACTACAACACAGAGGAACCGAATCAGAGAGAAACATTCTTTACCACAGGATAAATATATACTGAGGTCAAATACAGCACACTGTAAATCCGGACGTTTAGGTTATATCACTGTTATAAAGCACTTTATAAATACATCACAGTATCACAGTACGTGCTGCTGCTAGATCGACCTTCATCAAGTGGTCACGCTCACCTGCCGTCTGGGCCTGTACAACCACCACGTCCCTACATGAAGCTATCAGCCCTGGCTTTTTACACCCAGCACATGCTGTACTGAACTCCTTACCTGGTAATACCAACACAGTCCTCTTAGCACCCTATAAAACTGAATTAAGAACAAACTGAGGAAAGATCGACCGCCATATTGAAAAAAAATGCAGCTTTATAATTTGTGAAAATGTTCAGTGTTCTTGTCTCTACTAAAATTAGAGGTCAGACTCCTGTAGGGTGTCGGGTGACCGGATGTCCACGTTTTCTGGGGACACTCCCTGTTTTTGGTGGTTCCAGTGTCTTTGGTTGGAGATGGTTCTGTTCATTACTGTGAATTAAAAACGCACCACAAAACTGCTAATGGCAAAGCTGGCGTGTTTTGCTCAGCATTTTCTGGGTATTAGTATTAGACAAAGTTTCAATATTCATCCCTCGTTTTTTCACACCAACAGCCCAATATATTTATTTGTCTTTTATTTTCTTTCTTCCATTGTTATTTCTAAATTAGTACAGTAAACCATTTTCAGCATCAGCAACATTTCCACGAAACCACTTTATAGGCCCAGTCATTACTTAGTTCTCATCACTTCTCTTAGTTGTTTGTAGTATTGGTCTTAGTCCACTTTCCAAAATAAAAGTCTGTGCATTTAAACTCTGAATAACTAGTTTGATGTTGTACACAGGACAGTGATCTGGGTTGTCAGACGGTGGACCAGCAATGTAAACCAGTCAGCATGGTGCTGACCTTATCGACCCAGCAGCTATTATACGATCCCTCTCTGGGGACATCTTGTGTCATGCCTTTTCTGGCCAGCAGAGGGGGCTGCTGCTGTCTCCTAATCACTTCTACCACTTGCTGGCCTAGTTTTTGAAAATACCTTCCTGTGTAAAACTCCACAAGAAGCTAGCAAGTGTCAAGTGAGTCCACAACAGCACCACAAACGTCTCGTCTCATCAAGACACAAAGCAAGACTAAAGAAAAGGAGGGATTAAAAGCAGAGGTGGAGTTACGGAACTTAAATCGCACTACCACGTAATAGGTGGTGATGCAGTTTGTACAGTCTATCTGAATGTAGTTAATATACCCTCAACAAATAACACATTTTTGTAGACAGATGGCATCCAAAACTTAAGTTAGCCCAGGGCTGTGTTTAGGGGCTGGCTATCTGGGCTGTAGCCGCAGGTCTGTCAATGTAAAAAGCTCTTCTGTAGAGAACTCCAGTCAGAACTGTTCACAGTGGAACCAGAAGTTTTCAATGCCTCTAAAAGCTCCCTTGCAGAAAATCACTACACAAAATCATGTTAAATACGCTGCCTAATGCCGGAGACATTGCTCTCCGATAGATCTGAGAAAACATTGTGGCCTACCCTTGCACCCAAGGGCAGTCTATAAAAGACTCCAACGCTTCCATCACAGAGTAAGGTCGAGACAGAAGGACAGCTACCTGATACTAATCTGAGATCAGCAACCTGTCCTCAAATGTAGTCTGCCCTTGTGGATTATGGATATTGATCTATGTATCGATTCCAGAGCAGCTTACCTGAGGTAGGTACGGAGATAGATGGAGTCATGTCAGGACACCGGAAAAGCGGGTGTTTAAAATTTGCTGGCCTTGTTTTCTCAGGATACTCCTGTGAAAGGTGATAACGACACTGAGAAGATGGGAGTGCAGGTAATGTGGAAGGGACATAATGAAGCAATACCATAGATAGTTCCCTTAAAGGCGTTTTTCATAAATCCTCCTTTATTTAAAAACTCGTTCTTTCTAGATACCTATTGCTGAGGAACCATCAGGTTACTGAGAAAGCAAAGGTGCATTTACTTCCTTAACAATGTTGAGATAGTTTGGTGGGTTAGGCCTTGCCATAAATAATAACTGGCCAAAAAAACAAAACACATGACCATACCTTTTTGAGGGCATCCTCGCTGTAGTGTCGAAGCCCTTCTTCATATTCCCACCTCCAATCATCCCCTTGAAATAAACAGCAAGATGCCTCAATGCCTTAGACACACATGACCATTAACCCCCTCACACAAGGCCCTGACCACAAAAGGCCACGGCCACTGACCGTCAGCTGACACAGGACGGAGCAACAGAACTCATTCGTAAACAGAGACCTCGGCCATCACATCAGGCTCCATCCCAGGCCACTAACTCACTCATTTAGGTTACATACATGTGCAGTGGGAGCTGTGCTCTGTGCGGCCTGTGTCCACCCAGCTCTGGCCGCTTCCAGCACTTACCTTTGACAGGGCAGGAGGCTAACAGGCAGGTTGCCACGGCGATCAAAAGCCACTCCATGGTGGAGCGTTTCCAAGCTGGGCTCATACAATGGTTGTGCACGCAGGGGAGAGAGGGCCATTATATCAGGGCCCCCTTATCTCACCCACCCAAAACAGCTGAGTGACAAAGTTCAGGCCCACTGACATAAAGCACCCCACAGCAACACACGCAGCCGCCACTGCGCTACGGGCCATTCACAACTTCGGACAGCTTTAACGTAAACCGGGTGACAAACACAAACTCGGTTCGGTCATATGACCCGGAATTCCATGTAAATATTTCCAGAGGAAGACCAGAAAAACACAGATTGGGTGCACATATTCAGCATGTGGTAATTTCAGTTTAGAGCATGTACAGATTCTAAAGGGAAACAGTGCACTGATGCCAAGCCCATGGATGTTTTTATTAGTTTTGTAGGAATTATAAGAATAAATTAGAATTATAAATACCATGGTAAAAACCGTGATGGGAATTTCTTTTGGCCATACTATACACAGCTGTCCATCGGGTCTAGTAAATGACATGCTTTGTGAGCTCCTCCAATCTGTGATGTGTTATGAAAAACACTGGATTGTTTACAAGAACAGGAAGTGCTCTGGCAAGTCTCAGCATGAATTACAAGATTCAGATTTCTTTACATCCTGTACAGTTGAATTCTTAATGAAGTTTAAACATCAATCGTTACGGTATTGCTATATTTTCAGACATTTACTGCCAGAATCCATCCTTTTTAAACAAAAAAAAAAAAACCCTCCACATGCTGCAAAAAAAAAAAAAAAAAAAAAAAAAAAAAAACCCATTTAATTTCCTTCCGGAATATTTCAATTCCTCCATTCTCTGTGCCATAAACCACCAAAAATAACTACAGAGAGCAAAATACTATCAATACCGCCAAAAAACAGATGACTTGACGCTACCAGGGATGTGCTGCAGTCAGAAATGTCCTCTCCTTGTCTCCCCCAAAAGGAAGAGCTCATAGGACACTGGCAGTTTTATAAAGACTGAAAAACAGAAAAAACCTAATTAGGCTCAGGATCGTTTTCAATAAACTGAATGCAACAGTACCTTTCCATTAGATCATGACAGAATCATTAAAGATAGAGATAAAGGCAGAAACAGTGTTACTTCAAGTCAAAAAGGTGAACATTCGCGACCTTCAAAAACATCCCAACTGTCTCTGCTCCTCAGCGAACACTTGCTGGTCATTGAGGCTCATTTCAGTATTTTCTTTCAGATGTCAATTTTACTAGTGTACTGGGGAAAAAGGACATAATTTACCATCATAAATTAATCTGCAGAGAGAGTGGTTTGAAAATACACTAACAAACCCAGCATGTTTGCTAACAATCCACTCAGGTTAGCGAAACATGTGACAGAAAAGCATGCTAATCATTTTCGTATTTGATCATTTGAGTTCCAGTGTGTTTTTCACTTTTTATTCAGCAAAGGCGTGGGACGGGGTAAATCGGTGAGAGCCAACCTGCAATTAACAGACTCATCTGAAGTGGTGCAGGAGAACATGGTAACAGAAGCAAGTCCTTGGCTTCAAGCACAGTGTCTAACAACAGTAAGAGTCCTGTACTTCACCTACAACCCCAAAGAGTGAGCACTAATTAGCACAAATAAATGAAGCATCAGCTGGTGATACCCTGAGCCACACGCTTTAGAGACAGCAAGTTAGTCCTCATTTTTCACCCTCCATTTGACTTCTGCTGCTTGTCCAGCCATGACACTCAAGCCAACTGGAGAGCCATGGGAGAGTCTAGACTGTTTTTGTTTTATTGGAACACTGGGGGGGTTAATTCCTGTAGACGGGTAGAGGCAGCTGCTGTAGCAGTCCTGTTGAGCAAACTCTTACATCACCCCAGGCCCCAAATGTCTTTCGGCGCAATGTAACCCAGCTTTAAACCCCTGTTCTACTCCTGGTCAGCCTCAGGGGCAGCCTGCTCTGGCTGGGCTGGAGGTCTAGGAGGTCCTGGGGGTACCCTTGGTATGGCTTGGTGCTGCCTCTGTCGATATGCGATGACAGTGCCCAAGAGTAGAGCTATAACAGTCATGAGGTAGAGATCCCACTCCGGACCCAACAACTGGTCCAGATCCACCTGAGAAACAAGCTCCTTCAGCTATCAGGAACAAAAGAATGGAGACTTGTGTTAGGTGTTTCTGGTGCCCAAGTAAGAATACTTACAATGTTACCATTTCTTTGAAAAGGGTTACTGAACACAAGATGAGAAAACTTTATACCCTAATACTGCATAAAATGTGTGACGTCTTACATTAAGGTCTTGCAGATACTCCAGTGTGTAGACGAGCCCCAGCTTGCATAGAGCCAGGAACACAGGTACCTGTGCATCAGGACTGGCCTCTGCAGCCATGTCATAGAAACGCTTAGCCAGGTGGATGTCCTGCCAGAGAAGAAGAGAGTCAGCGCATCTTTGTGTGTGTGTGTGTGTGTGTGTGTGTGTGTGTGTGTGTGTGTGTGTAAATCCAAAATATGAGATGCAATCAATGCCTTCTCCTAAATGGGGAATTTCACAGTTAAAACACAAATAAAGAAACTCGAGGTGTTTGAGGTAAAATGCTTCATGCTACAGAATATTTCAAATTTAAACAGGATATTGTAAGACAAAAAAGTCTCCAAAAGCTATTTTTTTGTAATTTACCACTATTTTAATACTAATCAACTTAAAAACATACACGCTCTGAAGACACGAGTAGGCATGCTTATCCTTTTTGTCAATAAGTAAAATGGCCATTTGTCTGCCAAGTCCAGCCAAACAGCAGACACAAACCAAGCAAATATTTCAGCCAATTGCATAATGTAAATCCGGCACTACTATCAGCGCCATAGCAAAGTCGGAGTTGCAGAGTTTCTCTAAAATTAACTAAAAAATTAAACCACAAACGACTTTGAATCATGTACAAATGTACAATAGTTGGCAGGATGATTTGACTAGGGTATGTACCTGTTTGATGCCAAGGCCTTTCTCATGCATGTAGCCCAAGTTGAACATGGCCTGGGCGCTATGCTGCTGTTCAGATGCCAGCCTATAGTGAATGACTGCAGTCTCATAGTCCACATCAGTGCCATAGCCATAGAAATGATAATCACCAAGCTTAATCCTTGCCACTGTGTAACCTGTGCATAGCCAAGAACCACACAATTACTCAACTGTAAAACAGCGAGAAACAAAGCTAATATAAAAAGCTTTAGTAAAGCACATATAGTACATTCTGTGTTGGCTGCTGTTACAAATGCATGAAGAAATGAAAATAATCAAAGCGGAGCTTTGGAGGCCAACCTTGAGCTGCTGCCCTAGTCCAGTGAAGGAGAGCTCGAGGGTAGGTTTCATTTTCACTGAAGATCCGGGACTGCTCTGTAACACACATAAAAGCACATCAGGGCTTTATTCAAATGCAGTACAAAACTTCAGCTTGTAACAGCTGAGAACTAATAGCACAGACCACTTGTCTTAATAGTTAATGCTTTCTTAGATTGAGCAGCTTCTTGGTAAGGTGATGTGAATCCATAATTGAAACAGTGAAAATGAGCAGCTTTGAGGTGAAAAGAGAATTTAAAAAGATGGGATGCAGTGCTGGCTAGACATACTAGGTTTGACTATGTTGCTACAGCCTGGCCATAAATAAATACATAAATAAACCCTCGTAACAACAAAGCCAACACATTTAGGACTTTGGTGCCCCCTGGTGGCATCATGGAAACTTACTCTGGTCAAGGATGAAGGCCACGTTGCTCTGTGCGACCTCATAGCCCTGTTCCGCCAGGAGCAGGTACTGCACCAGCGCAGAGTCCATGTCTCCCTCCTTAAAGCCGCCATAGGCTGCCATGAGTCTCTCTGACCAGCGGCCCCGCTCACACACATTCTTAAAGAGCTACATACAACCATACATACATACAACCAACCATCAACTTGGTGTTACTTTCAAACCAGGAAAACAGAAAACAGATTAAGTCATGGTTATTTAGTGAGCAAGTACCTCCACAGCAGTGTGGCAAGAGCGCATCACTCCTGTTCCAGTAGCATGCATCTGGGCCAGGTTATAAAAGGCTAGAATATGACCAGCCTGGGAGGCCAAGTTGAAGAACTTCAGAGCTTGCTTATAGTCACGTTTCACTCCAATACCATCTGAGAGACAGACAGACAGACATACACACAGAAAAAGAAATGAATCATAAGAAGAATTCATCAGCCTGTTTTTCAGTCCAACTCCCACTGCTAAGAAATGACTCAGCTCATCTGACACCAAGTCTGTGTAAGAATGAATGCTAGCTGTAACAATCTCCTGGACAACAAATACGGTAATCATTAAGGATTAATAGAACGCGAAGGAAAAGACCATGAAATAAATATTAGAGAAGGAGAAATGCAGGAAGAAACAAACAGATTGTAAGTAAAAAGCAAAGCAGAAGTGGGTAAGATCCTAAACTCACATTTATAGACATGCGCACATATACTCACTATAGTACATGGTTCCCAGCTGTAGCTGCCCATCTACCCAGCCTTGTTCTGCAGCTTTCTGAAAGTACTTCAGTGCCAGATCATAGTTCTGCAAAAAAAACAGACAGCAAAATGCAGTTTCACAGCATTCACAACAGAAAAATACAATTATCTGTGGGTACAAGACTGTCACAAGACATGACAAGGCTACTCTGATCACTTTGACAGCCTATCAAAGTAAGGAATGCAAGCTTGTAAGTTGGTAATGAAAAATACAGAGAAGTGTCAAACAATATAACTCACCACTGGAACACCCCTGCCATAAAGGTAGGCCATGCCAAGTCCACTCTGACCCACTGGATTTCCCTAAAATATCACAAGGTACAATATTTAATTTGTGCACAATCATAAAGATAGGTACCACGCAAGAGTACATGATAATAACCCACTTGTTCTGAAGCCTTCTTGAAATAATGCAGTGCGGTCTCATTGTTCTGGGGTAAAAACTCACTGCCCTCTGAGTACATCTGTAATACAAATTGAAAGTATTGAGATCAACGGTGGAAGACAACATTCCATAAATAACCACGCCAAGACTGGTTACTCTACCTTTCCGAGGAAGGCCATAGCATGTGTGTTGCCTGCATTAGCAGCCTGATTGAAGTATTCATAGGCACGCTGAAGACAAACATTATGAATAGATTTATATCACTGTGATATGACACCAAGAGAAACTGCTGAGAGCTTTAAAATATAATTACAGGTATTACCTGATGATTCTGCTCTACTCCTCTGCCTCCATGTAAGTGCAACTGTCCCAAACCCACCTTGAAAATTGCAAAAACAAAACAAAACAGATGATCGCTGTAATCTAAAATTTGTTGATAGGCTGCACTGATAGAACAGGTTTTGTGTGCTGATGAAACTGTGTTATTTGAAAAATACATTTGGGTATGACCTATAAAACAAAGATAACAGAGTTATGCTCCCTGATCAATTTCCAAGTCCTATTGATTTTCTAAGTGAAAATGCATTAACACATCCTCTGTAGGAAACAGATACATATGACAACATATAGTTTTAATTCAATGTGGCAGTTATTCAGTTTAAACAAGAAGAATATATGCACAGTATACATTTAGACCTGTTAATATAGAATATAAATAGAATGTAAAAAAAATCAATAATTTGTTGTGTCATTTTAACTATGCAAATAGTATTAATTTCCAATTAAAGTTATATCCATTTCAGAGGCATTTTAAAAGTATATAATCTGTACAATATAGATATTTAGATTTAATAATTAATATATTACATTCCACAAAATGTACAGAAACAGAGTTAGTAGATCTAGACTAGTGCAATAAATCGTTTTCATTTTATTTCATTTGTAACCCTACAGAAATAAAGGGTTAGGTTTATCTGCTCAACCATGTGGACTTAACTTTAATTTCAACTTATAAATCTTTATGTATCAGCATCATATGTGTATCAGATATTAATATGGGCTCTGCATTCCCATTTCTGTGACCCCAAAGTAATGTCATAACTATATTTACACAATAATTCACAATGACTCTAGATTTACAGGTAAACTGAAGAGCTGCAAGGTAGGAGAAAAGCAGTACCTGGGCTTGGACGTCTCCTTTCTCAGCCAAAAACTGATAGTACTGGATCAAGTCCTCCTCTAGCATGACACTGGGAGAACCAGGGTTTTCCAACTCGTCCAGCAATCGAATTCTCTGTACCGCACTGCCCCCAGTCAGGGACACGTCACTGGCCACTGCCATACATATATAATTTTCAACTGTCAAATGGACATAATTCATTGGCATATTTAAGCATATTCAAGTCTGAGCCAAAAGCTTCTTACCATGATTAGCCACCAGTCTGTAGTGAGTGAGTGCAGACTCACAGCTCTGAGGGACACCAACACCTCCCCAGTATCTGTAACCCTGCACATGGACATCAAACAAGTCATTTAATAATCTCATCACAGCCATAACAGCATATCATAAACATCAGCCATGCATAATTTTTGCTCCAAGGACTTGGGGTCTGACGCTGCACTGCTGAATTGTAAATTTCCTAGGGCTGTCTCGCACAGTGTTTTACAGGCTTCAAATCATCTTTGGTGTACCCAAACACTTTTCTGTTTTCAGAATCACCTTAACAACAATAAGGCTTATGTAAATAATTACATGGATTAATTATTCTAATTTAAAGTATGTTTGTTACTGCAGTTCAAAGTACACAATATATATATATCAAAGATATATTAACAGACTGGCTGAAGCTCAGTTGCTGTCACACAACAGATGCTGCTGTGATAGAATCTGTGATTATGACCCTCCAATTCAAATTCAGCTTTTATGAGTCTCTTGTATAGAATTTGAGTCAAAGTATCTAAAAGCTCATGATGTAATGAACAGGGAACAGTGAGGGCAACATACAGGCAGAGTTCAGCACAGTCACAGTTGAGCTACAGACAGTGATGCTGAGGAGATTTGAGTGATAGGCTTTTGGAGCACAAAGAGGACCACCGTGGAAGCAGCTTGGCAGGTACCCATGGAGCAGTCGGTCTTAAAAAAAACATTTCTCTAATTCACTGTTGGTCTTGTGTTATTCGCTTGAACACCAGTGTTACTAAATGCATGAGATGCCTCTAGCTCTTTAACTGTCACCCAACTATTCTCTGTCACTCTTAACAATGCTATGGTGCAGGCCATTTATGGGCCATCTATGCAGAAATCGTGCAAATGAGAGATTTAAAAAAAACCTCACACACACAAATAACAAACACATTACAACATCTCTTAACAGATGCTATCTCTTACTTGACAAAAGACAGCTACTGACTTTCCAGCTGCGACCAACATGAAGTACAAACATACTTTGCACTGATCTAAACTATTCTGTGGTAGACACTGCATCATAAGTCTGAAAGAGGCAAGAAAGCACCTACCAGAATCATGTGTGCAACCAGGTTTCCTCCCAGAGCTCCAAAAGTGTAATACACCAATGCCTGTACTCAAAAAGACACAACGATGGTTTGTTAGTGGATTAATCTAGTGTTGATATCAAGTCAAACAAGCTGTATAAACATGCAAAGCACTAGAGAAGTACCTTTGCTTGACTGGAATTCACACCTAATCCAGCTGCATACAAGAAACCAAGTGCCTGAAAGAAGTGAAGATTGAACAGAAGAAAAAAAATAAATAAATAAATAAATAAATACAAAAACCCACACATGGTCATCTACAATTCTCTGATGGCAGAATGTTTAGCCAAAGAAAAACAGGTATCTCCAAAATGGCAACTTTACAGGAGAGATCAAAAACCTCATTTAAGTTTAATGGATGTCAATGGAACCGGATGTCTTTCCAAGAGGTTTTGACCCATTTCTGTTGTTCCATTCTTCATGAAACGTGTGTAAACAACAACTGCTGTGTTCAAATTATGCATGAAAGTGAAAATCGACAAAAATAGAGATACATGTTTTTCTTTGGACAGCGACGATATTCTCTGTGTTGTAACCTACTACAGACAAATTACTGACTAAACGTTAAAATCAAGAAATATAAGTATATATATATATATATATATATATATATATGTGATATATATGCTATATATATAACTATATCTATATCTACCTAATAATTTATATATAAAAAATAAAAGGAAGATAATTACCGTCTGTGCTTTGGGTGATCCCTCGAGTGCCAGTTTCTCAAAAAGCTCTTTGGCGTGTGGAACATTCTGGGGTAAGTAGTCTCCAAACAACATGGCATATGCCACCTTCTCCATGGCCTTGGTGTGACCCATGCCCGCCACCTTCAGCAGCTTCTCATATAACCTAAAAGGCAAAGAGATGGTTAATATGTGACATTTAGCTCTCCAAAAAGAGGAAAAAAAAAAAAACAAACAAACAAAAAAAAACCCCGACCAGTGAAAGACTAATACAAGGCAGGTGAAAGAAGAGTAAGTACTAACTCCTGCAGCTATTGTATATTCCTTGGCTGTGACACAACCATGCAGTACACAGAACAGAATGATTCAAGTCTGTATCAATATGGACTCACCACCATGTTTAACAAATGTGTTTGCTGAAGGTATTTTTTGTCTTTCTCCGAACATAAATACATGGGAGAAAAGACAGATGATCAGAAGATATTGATGATACCTTTTTCTTTTACAACAGCCACTTGTTTTGGAGTTCCATTAAGCATTTGTGAAGCAAAATATACAAGGCAATTCTAAAGGAACAGTGTGCAGAGCCAACAAGCTTTGGATTCAGAATTTCAGAATGTTTAAAGGAACCTTCAAAAAGCTATACAGGATTGTTGGACCATCCGTAGGGTAGGGATGCACAGATCCGGATATCATATAGGAGTTATGTCAGTGGGATCGGGTACTGGACATTTAGGCAGATCCATGGGGCCAATCCCCAGTCTAATTCGTTTGTTATGTGTGTTATGTCGTCTGAGAATGTTTGTGCGGTGCCAGTAGATGAACTGTCGCAGCTCAGCGAGGCTCGAAGCAAGGTCGCTGTGATCACAGACCAGCACGCTATGAGGTGAGCTAACAGATCTCCAGCAGAGTGGACTTGATGAGACAAAAACTCACAAATGGGGAACAAACAAACGGAACCTCACAATGAAACCCTCCTAAAGCCCGACTGGAAAATACAACGTCAGCGCAGTTTACACATTTTCAATACTCCTGTAGACTCTGTATGCCTGGTCTAAATTTAATTGCATTGATTCATGCAGTTGCCCATTGTTCTAGAAATTCTGACTATACCTCTAATGATCTCAGCAAAAGTCTACAGTAGAAGCAAATACTGTTAATCATCATGTTACAATACAATATCACATAGCCCCTACTGTGTCTTGGCCTCTGTTGATAGAATCGTGTAGCCTTGAAAACATCAAATATACTGAAGATATCCAGACCTCTTTTATAACTAACAAAACACATTATGCAAGTCTCAGTATCAGGGCAAACTGAGTACATTACGTCACAACGAAAACCACAGAACACTCACTCTTTTTTCTGGCTCTTTCTGCTTGTACTGTTGATCAATTTGAGGGTGGCCTGGTACTGCTCCTCTGCCTCCTCCGCTAGTCTCCTCTGCTCTGCCTGGTCTTCCGCTGCCAAGGAGACAGGAAACAGTGCCTATTCATACATCTTCATCATTGAGTAACATTATCAACTGCAAGCAACAAAGTTATATCCAATTTTAAATATTTAGAATTTAACACAAGCTGCTGCTGATGATTTGTCCAAGGTCCAGACTTTGTTGCTTCAGGCACAAAGATCAAAATCATGGCTGTGTGCATTAGAGCAGAACACCCACACATCGAAATTCTTTAATACAGACTCAAGAAGTCTGAATCAGCTTCCTTCCATGACTAGATTAAGGAACTACGATGATAATAATAATAATAATAATAATAACAATAATAATAACTATTAAACGTAATTTTAAAACTCACTTTCACAGAAGCCCCATTTTTTATCGTGTTCATAATCATAGGTGGTGGCACACCACAGTCTCCCGTCTCCTCTTCCGTCAGTGGTGCAGTCAGAATACTCTTTCCCCAAGAAGAGAAAAGGAAAGAGGCACGGCTCCCCAGAGGCTGTGCCCCCAATCACCACAGGAACTACATCAGCAGGCAGAAACCAATAGGGGACAGACAAGTTACTCTACATTCACAGATAACCAGAAACACCGACATGCATGACTGAGTCCCATTTTTCGAAAGTGACAAAAAAACGGTGCAAAAATTAGGCACAATTATTCCAAACTAGCATACAAGCTATAAAGCTGCAGAACTGGAGGAACTCCAGGATCATATGCACACACATCCAATTCACTGTAAATGTACACTAACAAAATAAAGAGAAAAATCTATGCAAACAAATACTCAAAAAACCGAGTCACCAGGGCTGCAGCAATTCACAAAGAGTGAGATTTTCAATTCTAAGGTGAATTCATTTTAAATTTAGTGTATAAATGTCTTAATTGTACTAGCACTAATCGTATACTACACAGACTGATTGGCTGAAACAAATACAATACTCAAGCCCTAAAAATAATGAATTTTAGTTCAACTGTAGTTTTATTTTTATGGTCCTTATGTTTAGTAGTTGTCACTAGGGGGTGCACTAGTTAATGATATATATATATATATATATATATATATATATATATATAATATATATATATATATATATATATATATATATATATATATATATATATATATATATATGTGTGTGTGTGTGTGTGTGTGTGTGTGTGTATACATAAACACACACACACAGTTTAAACATGATATTTTCAATGGCAGCAAATAACCGTGTTAAATATTCCTGATCTTAACACTGACCAAAACATTCTTGTGCAACAAAAAGATCATAGAAAACACAAACAACTATGAATAATACAAACACAGGTCGCATGCATCTAAAGTTGGTTTGTCCTTCCACACAAACATGGTGCAATAGCACATCGTCTGCCAAACGGGAAACTTTTGTAATCAACGTGTAACGTGTGTAAGATCATATTTTAGAGCAGTAAGTAGTTCCAATATTGAAAAAGGTTGTAAATTTCAGGTCAACATGTGATTAAGTTTTTCAGAAGTCTACACTGACCTTCTTTTAACCCATTGGGTAAGATGTTGTTACACCTACACATTGAACCAAAGCGACAGTTATGTAATAGCTAAAACTGGTCATTTTGCATGTCAGTTAGATGGACCTTGCCTGTTAAAGTAGGCGCTTGCTTTCCATACTGAGCAACAAAGACAACCAGACAAAAGACAGCAATTGAGAGACCATAGGAAAAGACAGAGGGGTGTATCGACGATACAGTCCCTTACAAAAGTCTGAAACACAACTAAAATGACAGCAACTGCTGACTTTGATACAGGGGTCCACTTCGACCTACCCTCTTTAATCTTAGCATCTGCTGGAGGGGGCTGGTTGGGAAGGTCCTCCTTTTCAATCCCCTCAGCCTCATTCTCCACGCCCCGATCTGTCATACCCTCCTCAATATGACGCTCATCAGTCGTTGGAGGGGCTTCCTTAGGGGAAACTGAATGCCCTGCCACCACTCTGGAGCCCACGGGAACCTCATCCTCTTCTGTGTTCTGGTCGTTAAAATACTGAAAAAAGGAGAACATGCTTTGATAAACTGGACAACTCAATAGTAAGACTACTACAAACTTACATTGCTGGTCATTATCTCTCAACTTAAAGAAAATACGCAGAATCTGCTGAACATTTAATGGGCTGGCAATGTGGACATGTCCGAATCTAAAACCAGGAGATCAGACTGTTTGATTACCTGGGAGGAACCAGCGTCTGGCACTTCATTGGTCTCTGGGTCCACGTCTGTAATGACAATTTCATATCCCATCATGTGTCATTTAACAGAATCCAAGTACATACGTTACGCGGTGTTTGCCATCTGGCTAGCATTAGCCCACTCACTACATACACTAAGCTGATTAGACCTCCAGAAGAAACACAGTTATGCTAAATTACAGCCAACAGTACTAGTACAGTTTACATGACAAATATATGCGTGTAGAAAGATCGTGATTAGCTGTGACTCCCGAAGGTTTTGTGTTTTAAAGAGAAAGCTAGCTAGCTAACTTGTGCACTGTGGTTTTCACTTACCAGCTGTCACTTCCAGGGTGACAACCATGGCCAAGACTAGAAGTATCCACGTCTTTCCCGAAGAACGCATCTTGCATTTAAGCCACATTAAACCAGCATGTATACGACAGTGTGAACGATTAGGAAGCTATCTGCTTAGCTTAGCTAGCACATCACTCCGCTACGTCAACTTAAGTACCTGACGTTAGCCATACAAACAGAAAACTGCAGCCACCAAAGTGACTCTCTCTGCATAACCAAGCTTGCAAGGTTGGCTAGCAAAACAGGCTAAACAAAGAACTTCTAAGACAACGGGAACATACAGTCGACGTTCAAAAGAACTGGACAGAGAGGAAACCCATAGCTAGCAGGCTAACTGGCTAATACAGGGTGAATGTATCCGAGCTGGTTAGCAAGACATTGGCTAGCGCTGCTAAGAAAACACTACAGCTAACGCGTAACGTTAGTTTGTTGGCTGAGACAGGCTAGCAGTGGAGCTGCCAAAGCCGAGCTAACCAAATTGTTCAAGGCTGGTTTCAGGGCGATGCGACTATGAAACTGCTGCTAGTCACGTCCCCAATTTTTTCCTCAAAAACGGTTTCTAACTAACTTCTTTAAACTCGGGAACTGATAGTAGTAGTCGCTCGTTATGTAGAGTAGCGACCTGAACGATTCGTTCATTTAAATCGGTTCTTTAGAGTAAATCAGACGAACCGATTCACAAGTTCAACCAAAAAGAACATCAGTACAGTAAAATAATAATAAGTATTTCACCATGAATTAAAAAACTAAAGTAATATTGTAAATATTCATACTTAGAGGCCTGAATATACATATACTCATCAAAATATCCTCCCTAAATGATTTGGTAACTGCCTCCCTCTTGTTGTTATGTTTCTATAGTATGCAAGTGAAGTTGCTCACAGTAGTAGGCTTGTTAGTTGAAAATTAAGCAGATGCCAATAAAGCAGACATCTCTGCTGACACCTGACTCGCTCTCTGAATTGCATATGGAAGAACATACAGTTGACGTGACTCGTGAATCGTTAGAAAGGACGTTCGAATCTCTAGGATGTTCATTGCGAACGAATCGGCTCGGTAACGTGAATCATCTCTTTCAGGATACAAGACGACGTCACGGCAACCAACCAATCAGAGAAAAGCACCTACAGACACTAGCCAATAGCAGACCTCCACGGAACCCACTGTCCAATCAAACGCGCACACACATCCGATTAATGGGGCCTGAACTGTGTGAGCGGAGCAGCTGCGTACACGACAGCCTTCAAAACAGCTGACACCTTTTCTCGGCCAACAAACTTCCCCTGTAGATGCAAATGCGGAGTATTGTATAAAGTCGACACACATATTAGATACTTTAATCTAATTTTATAGTGGTTTAATGACAAGGATCATATCACTGTACATCAGCGGCATACTGTATAAGAGTCACACCTTAAAGGGGAAGTCCACGGAATTTTCAGAATCTCAGCACTGAAAGTCATATAATGCACATTAAGTCATATGGAGTGGTTTGGTGCGTAATGGTGCGCTGTACACAAAGTTACAGTGAAAGTCTACAACCAGTCCTATCACACTACATAGCGTATCAAAACTAGTAGTATGTCATAGTGAAACGTTATGTACAGTAGCAGTAAACAAACATCCACCTCTAAAAACCTCTCACAATTCGTTATAACATAAAATAGTTATGAGGTTATTGAGACACTGTATTATGGTGGTTTGTGATAAAATGTATATACACATTTTAATCATTTTATTTTAATACATTTATGGTGGAAGGACACAAAATGGGTGCTCTAAAGCGTTTTTTTGTATTTTTTTATAACACCATCATTATATATAAAGACTCTATAGGCGTTTGTATGTTAAATGGTGTTTTTGTAAAGTTAACAAAATGGACATTTTAGGCCATTTCACACCAAACCCCTCTAATCGTAATTAAAATGCTTATTGAATGACAAAAGGTTGGCAATTCCTTTAAAGAGAAAATTAACTACTGAAGATGTCTGTCCTTCAGTAGCTCTGACACTGTGCACAACACTTATCTTATCAACAAGGAAAACATCACAGTCTTCTGTGTGTTGTTATTTATTTATGTACAAAATAAGAGTGACAAGCAACAAGTTTGTCCCGATATAAATATAGGTCAGAATTTTCAGTAATTCATGTGTAGTATTTCCACACACAGAAACAATGTACATACAGTGTCCCAGCAACACATAAGGAATCAGTTTCCGTTCTGGGAGAAGGCACACATATTGGTCAACTTGCAAATGAGCAAGTGTTTCATATGCACACAAGACTTGGCACAGCTCAATACTGTATTATTGCTGGGAGGCTAAAACAAGGCAGAGGAACTATTTGGTTCAATATATCCGAGCCCCATAACCGAATGTCTGTTTAATGGCATCAAAGTAGTATCTCTGCCAGCCCTCCTTCATTCTCTCCTCCTCACTGGTGGGAACACCTTTCGCTTCCAGAGTCAATTCTGTCTCACTGCCTCGGTCAGTGAAGTCCAGTGTGACAACTGAGTAGTGTCCTACAAAAGAACAACATACAATTAAGACAAGGGTTTTGGCTTTAGGCTTGAGCACTCAGATTTGAGCTTAAAATGACTTAATGTGAAAATTCACAATAATGTTAGAGTTATAAACAATGATTTTAATGCAAAAACATACCTAGATGAACATAAGTTTCCAACCTGACATAAGTACATGTCATGTGCTACAGGCATTAGGTTACTCAATTCCTGAACACTTTGTTTTATAAATCAGTTACATGATTCAACAAATGCTGAATATTTGTCTTAATAACAAAATTGAATTAATTTGTTTGATTAATTACTGTATTGTACTGTGCATGCCAAATCATCCGTCATGTATTAACATGTAACCTGTAAAAATTATCCATTTTTACAGGAGTATACAGTAAACTGCACTGAACAACCTACCAGGAGGCCAAGATGCAAATCTCCACCTCATGACAATTTTCTTGTCTGGGACCTAAAAGTAATAAAGGTGCATCGAATGTGTCAGTAAAGTGTCATTAGAATTCCAGGTCTTCTTGTTAAAGCAGAAGTACAAAATAAGCTTTGTCCTCACCAGCTCTGCAAACTCTCCATGCACATTCCCCTCCAACAGCCGGAACTTGCCTCCTCTGTCTGCCTCTACAAAGGCAGCTAGGTGTGTGAATGCCTGAACCATCTAAAGGATGAACAGAAAATCAACAGTACGATTTGCCATAAAATGTATTCATTATTTCTATACTATACCAACAGTATAGCAGCCAGGAATTACTCAATATCATTTAAAGACAAATGAACAGTCCTTTAGCTTACATTACTAACAAAATCTAGAAAATATTTCCTTATACCAGTTAATAACTCACATTTTGGTAAGTTTAGAAAGAGATAGACACTT